>JAPYZN010000063.1:0-94144 GCA_030522865.1 Psyttalia lounsburyi
TAGTAAAAGTCGTCCTGAGAATCCGATCAACGAAGCCAAAAAAACACGTCAAAAAGGATTAACAACAGACCAAAAAAACACTCATATCTTCCAATAAAAAGCTCACCGCAACAGTTGCCAATGGATTAGCAGTAGAAGTGGTCTTTAATGTTTCCTCTATAGTACAAAAGCATCAGGCAAAATATCACCATCGACTGAACTACCAAAAAATGACAATCGTCTGTATAAAAAGGCATCGAGACCTTCACTATTTCACATTAATTCACCCGCACTAGCGTCAATGCCCGACGGTTTCTCCACCAGATCTCCAAATCGCATTCTGTACTTCTTCCGCACAAGATCCCAATCGATAACGGAATCAATATTCGGCATGTTCTTGAAGGACAGCTGACTCCCCACTGGACTCTGCAGTCGAGAAAATCCAACGCTCGACTTGTGACCCTCTATCGACAGTAATTTATCCTGCGCATTAAAAAAACAATCCCGAAGCTAATTGATTTGTTCTCACGGCCTTCGCTCAACGTCGACTCGTTAAATCGGAATGAACTTACGCGTGACACACGCTTTCTCGACGGCGTACTCCCAGCGAAGCCCTGCATTACACTCATCCGCTTCTTCTTTCCCCTTCGCTTCCTGCATATTTTCACCACATACGTCACCCACGTTGTGATCAAATTCAGCGGCGACGGTGCAGTTCGTGTTCTAGAAAAATTATTAGATTTCGTTGGTAAAAGTGGGTTTTCCCTTTTTTTTTCTTTTCCCAAATGAGCACTCACTTTTGCATTTTCCGGATGAGTTTGCTTAATCCGTACTTCCATTCTATGTCACTTTGAGATTGAATGCTCTGATAGGTGTCGCTCATCATGGCAATGAGGAGATTGATAAGGACGATTACGCTCACAAGCATGTAGAGGGAAAATGATACCTGCGGGCAAGAAGAGAACAACTCCATCAATTCAGATCAAATTAATCTACAGATTGTTTTCTCCAAGAATAATCTTTCACAAGTTCATTGAAATAGCTCGCTAAACAAACTAACAAATTAAATAGTTAAAAAAAGCTCACCTTGAATAGATAAATCGTCCAGGGGGGCTGTAGATTACGCGCAAACGTAAAATCATCCGTATCCTTCTGGCCAAAAATCGCGAAAAATAGATTTTCCGTAACATCAATAGG
This sequence comes from Psyttalia lounsburyi, assembly GCA_030522865.1. NCBI lineage: Eukaryota > Metazoa > Arthropoda > Insecta > Hymenoptera > Braconidae > Psyttalia > Psyttalia lounsburyi. Next base: position 1,177 of record JAPYZN010000063.1, read on the forward strand.
ATTGGCTATCACTGGAAAAAAAAATTCAGCATTAAACGTCAATGCAAGTGGCGAAAGTCATCAAGAATAACCAAAAAATATCTACAACTTGGCGTTGTTTTATGTCATTAATCTAACTGCTAGGATTCAGGTCTTATAAATATGGGTCAATCGCATGGGAGCATTAGCTGTAGCATGGAATCATGCCAGTTGCTTTAATGATATATCTTGAATTGAGAACGACAGCGGGCATTTCTTAATACCTCGCCATTTCTCTAAACTCATGATGATGATGATGATGAATTATGGGTTCCGGCATTTTTAAATAATGATTGTTGACGGGATGAACGAAGTAAGCATTCCTGAGACTCTGTCCATCATGACAGATTTACGATATCCTCGTTTCCATATGCTGCTGGTGCACACTAATATTCATTGTTAATTGTTAACTAAACTAAACTAATTGTGGTGATAAACATTTGCTTAGTTGGGACTAACCATAATGAGAACGCAGAAGAGCTGGAGATTATAATAGCGTCCCTGAGATGTTCTGTAGGATAAAATGGCATTCAATATTCTACATAATAAATGGGACAGGGATCTTAAATAATAACACACGCTGACAGTTTGAGTATGTATTTAACAAATCTCTATTACTCATAAATATCATTAGAACGCTGTACTTAATTTAATGAATTTATCTGGATATTTTTGTTCGTTCACAGTTGGTTAATTTGAATGACACCATTCAAATTACTTGGCTATTGTATCTACTTATCGAATTAAATGAGTACATTAGTGCTTGGAAGGGGCGCAGTCTCTTCGATGATAGTTAGTTGCTCAGTTTCAGCCATGTCTGGAGTTTCTTCCGCTAATTTTTCCGGCTTGTCGCAGAATAGGGCACGATATTTTCGTCTCACCTCGTCCCAATCAACCACGGTATCGATTCTCAAGGCATTACTGAAGGATAATTGACTTCCTAGGGGACTCAGATGTCCAACAGGCATGGCAACACTGTCATTGTTCGCTACCTGTGATCTTTTTATCTTAGACAACCACTTTGCTCCCACTTTGGAGCGTGGTGACATTCTGCTGGATCGATGAAGACCCATCAGATGAATTAATGATGGACGCTGTTTCTTCGCTGTTCGTTTTCTGCACAATCTGCAGAAGTACGTCATCCAGGTTGTGACGAGATTCAAGGGCGATGGAGCTGTTGTTGTCCTATTGTCAAAGAAAATCAGATCAGTATCACCAGACTATCACACATCAATGAATTTGACAAACAGCCCCCTCATACCTGTGCATATTTCTAAACAATTTACTCAATCCGTACTTCCACTCGATGTCAGACTGTGCCTGAATCCTCTGGTAGGTATCGCTCATCATAGCAATGAGCAGATTGATAAGAACAACCACCGATACCAGCATATAAATTCCAAATGCCAATTTGAAGAACACTGTTGTCCATGGCTGCTGCTTTCCCTTTCCCACCACCTTGAATTGCTCATGAGTTGTTTGTCCGAAGATAGCGAAGAAGAGCAATTCACCTGCCAGTATTGGACTCATCACCACTGCAAATACGTTCCAATAATTGTACATCGATTGTATTGATTGGGCAATCATGCATTTAGCATTGTCAGTTTTGTTCGTATCATGCAATTGTTTTTTCTTTGTCTTTCGTGCTAAAAAAATTATGACTAAGGCTAATGGTTGTGATCATGGTTATTCGCTGGACTGATTCATTCTTTTTATCGCTGGATATATATATGAATATATATATATGTATGTTTTTCATTGCTCAGAGGCTGGGAGATAATGCTCATTGGCCGCTCATGATGCAAAAGGTGATTGAAATTGTTAGCAGAAATATTTGAGTAAGGTTATTAGTGTAGTTGGTGTATGTGGCTTGTTGCTGTTTTCATAATATTCTGCCGATAATTTCACATGCGCGCAATCGGCTTGTTTATTATTTTTCAAATTTTGCTTTTGCTTTATCAATGAAGACTTACTGAGCGCTGATTAATTCATTGTGATTAATATGTGGATGCAGAGACTGGTTAAATTGTACCTGTACTAGAAAAGGTCTTCAACAAAATTAAATCGACAGCGTTAAATTAAATTTGTTTTCCCCCTCCTCTCATTGTTTTTATTATCAATATCATTGCGTCTACAAACTGACAATAATTAAATGGGCGGCGTTGATGCTGTTGGTACGGGTGTTGATGAACTAGCGAAACCAATCTCCTCCTCGTTAACCATTTCATCCTGATTATCATCCTTTTCAAGCTCTTTCTCCGGCTCATTGCCGGTTAGAATTAAATATTTTTTACTAATTGCGTCCCAATCCACTACACTCTCAATTCTAAGTGCAGTATTGAAGGACAATTGACTGCCTAGGGGACTCAGGTGAACATTCCCAGGGTGTCCAATGCTGTCCTTCGGCCGTATCTGGCCTTTCTTCACTTTCGACAGCCACTTAGCTCCCATTTTAGACCGAGGGGAGAGCCTCCCGGTGCGTTGCAAGCCCATCATGTGGACTAATGAGGGCCGTTTCTTCTTCATCGATTGTGCCTTGCAGGACTTGATGAAGTACACCATCCAGGTTGTCAGGAGATTCAAGGGGGACGGGGCCGTTGTCGTTCTGAAAAATCATGAACATGATAATTCGCCAATAATTCTCACCTACACACGCCTCCAACAACACTGAACTACCCAAATCAAGCCCCAATATAAAATAAAAATCCCAAGACAATCATCACCTGTGCATATTTCTGATGAGTTTACTCAGTCCGTACTTCCACTCAATGTCCGATTGCGCCTGAATCCTCTGGTACGTATCACTCATCATGGCAATCAGCAGATTAATCAATACCACAACCGACACCAACATGTAAACTCCAAATGTGAGTTTAAAAAGGGCCGATGTCCACTCGGGCTGTCCAGTCTCAACCTTCAATTCACTGTGCGTTGTTTGGCCAAATACAGCGAAGAAGAGATATTCAAATGCAAGTAATGGATTCATCTTAACTGCAAAAGCATCAACATTATTATCATAATCACGTGAAATCATTAGTTGCGGTATTTAAACACTTGTTTAAAGCAGATTAGCTACAATGTGTATTTAATCATGTATACGAACCAACGAACATGCTCATGCGTATATTTTTTTTTTTTTATTTAATTATATAGCGGCCATGCTGTTGTAGGGATGCTGCTGATTCTTGGTTGCACATATCGTGATGCATGCCATCATAACTTAGGCACGTTCATTCCGTTATTTAGTTTTTTTTTGTTTCATTGTCAAATGTCATAACGTTTCTTTATGATTTGTTTATCATCGTTGTATTGTGATTTGCACTTGGTCTGGAGGTTAGCACTTTTGTTGCATTCAAGAGACACTTGTTCTTTTGGGTTCTTTGGGGAATTTGAAAGGGCAGCATTTTTTTCACCGTGCACGTTCAACATTTATTGCGCATCCAGTGGACTCATGCGCAGGAACATGAAACAGTCACCTTTGTAGCAAAAACTGTGAGGTTGTTTTTAAAAAGGACTCGTTGAACATACACATGCAGGTATATGGACGGGAATTTGTCGCCCATTTGGTTGCACCAGGTGATGTTTCGCCACCTGGGACTTGATAACGCTGTGTTAAGGTCATTCAGACATCTGTAGGTGAATGGAACTGATAGCAATGCCTGAAATATCAAGCAATTGCGGTTTCGTTCAACTACAGATTGTTAACGAATAATCGCAAGACGACACTCAAATGCTCCTGGTTATTCCTCTCATAGCTGTGGATCAATCTCAAATGACAGGCAACACATACGCGTAGTATTAATTAATAAACAATGAGAACAGAAAAGACAATGGAAACAATATGCATTGCAAACGGGACGACACCGAGGCAACGGTTAGCAGCAGTTTCGAGTATATAATTGTTATTGTTTTTCCATTATTCGGCCGGTTAACGGTTCGACAATCGTCTCGTCGTGACTTACTATCTCGTGCGCTATCATCACAACAATCATTCTTTTTCTTGTAGCGTCCGGAGCGATGATGGGGTACCAGCGGCGTTGGTACCATCCACTCGGAATCATTGGCCAATAAATCTAATATTTCAGATTACAGGTTACGTTTTTAATTATGGAATGATTGTGTTCAGGGTGGACACTCTGAATATATGCCGAGGAATATTCAATAAAAATTACCAGCAGAGAGGCCTGAGAATTACGTTTCACATTAATTCTACACCTTCAGGAAAAATTACGTGACTTTTCCGTAATTTTTTACGCTGCAGATTTACTCTCGTCAATTCTTCAATTCAATTCCGCAATTTTTATTGATTATTTCTCGCCGTGGATTACTGCTCTAATTCCGCGATTAATTTTCCACGAATAAATGAATATTTTGGAATTATTAATAAAAGTCTGAAAAAAAAATGGACTGAAAAGTGTCAGGAGTAATATTCAGAGATGTATCAGGTCGACGTATTTTCATGTCTACTTCACCTGCGGATATCTCACTAATTTATTTCTACATTACGGAAGATGAGAGTGCTACCTTGACGCCTGGTCGAAATTTCACCAAAAACCAAGCCAAATTTTCCTGGAACTTTGTTTTTTTTTCTCCCCGCGTATGAAAGTACTTCAGACAAAGCCAAATCATCAACAAAAGCTGACCTCAAAATAGCACTCAACAATTGTTAAATAAAAATTCAAGACTCACTATCTGAGAAGGCGCCTTTCCGGTTCTTATCCAAATTGACGAAGGCCTGGTTCAACGCCACAAAGTGCATTGAAAATCCAAAAACAAAGATGGCGAGTACAGCGAGAAATCTTGCAAGATCCTTCATAAGATTTCCAATGATGATGGCCCATGGTCCAAACAGATGATGAAATGATAAAAAATCCAGTATCTGCACACAAGCCAGTAAAAAACTCAGTGCAAACAGTTGATTACGGAGGTAGAGTAGTGTTGGCCAGATTGTGCGTGGAAGAAAACGCCATGCAACAAGATGAAATGCAACACCGCATATTGAAAACAGTAGCACTGCCAGTTTAATCCATCCCAGGCCACTTTTGTCACTTGGATTAGTAAGTTCAAAGAGTAATAATCCCGATAACATAACAAGTAAACACCACTCGTAGCTGTACGGCATGAGATCATCCCTCATAACTGGATAAGGAGGAGTGATAGCAACGAGAGATAGGAATATCATAAGGTACGCGTGGGAGGTCAGGTACGACATGAATTTAACAATCGGTATATTGTTGTACTTGTGTCCAAGGGGCAGTGCAAAGACAGCCCATACCGGTGGGCAGAAGACCATGGTAAACCAGAGTAACATCGATCGGAATGCACTCCAATTGAGGCTACCACGCCACAGCTCGTGCAGATATCGCTGTACCACTGTATGAGCAATCACTTCCTTCTGCTCATTCTCAATAAGAACATCCAGAAATTCCACATTTCGTCTGTCCATAGCTGTGAGAATTCTCCCAGCTGAGTCAGCACCAGCAGCCAGAGCTAGAAGTTCAGTTGCCATGCTCTCACACTGTTTGCCAGCTGCAATGAGATCTTTGGCGCGCTCTTTCTCCTTCTCCGAGAGCTTCATGTAGATGTTGGAGAGCTTGGCAGCGGCGTCCACTGGTGCTGGCGAGACCAGGACAAATTCCTCGATGGATTTGTTGTTGTGGCTCTTGCTGCACACCATGAGACTGTAGACAAACTGGAGGGACATTGAACGATTAGTTCCTTCAGTTGGTGATTTTGAGATTGTTACCGAGACTGAGTACTTACCCTCTTGTCCTCCATCAAAGCATAGGTGTCGTGCTCCTTCTCCATGAGGTACTTGAGGACATTGTTGTGGCCCTCGGATGCAGCGAACCAAATGGGCACACAGCCCAGGTTCGTCTCGCTCTTTGGTGATGCTCCACTCTCCACCAGCAGCTGTACAACATCAAGATGACCAGCACGTGCAGCACAATGCAACGGTGTCCAGCCATTCTTGTCGGTGGCATTAATCTCAGCACCCTGACCCAACAGCACCTCCACCATTCCGTGGTGGCCATGAGTGGCGGCTATGTGTAACCCAGTTTTGCCACTGCGATCGGAGCTGTGGAGCAGTTCCGCTGATCTACTTAAAAGCAGACCGACGACAGTTATGTGACCACCGAAGCAGGCTAGGTGGAGAGGGTTGTAGCCATTCTCAGTCGTCGCCGCTTCCACCTGGGTAATCACGAGAATATTTATCATTCTCGGGTAGGGGTTGATATATGGGTAGGTCAATATGAGGGGCAGATTTTGCATTTCAATCGGGGCTTTTTTAAAGACTTCTAAGCACCTGAACTCCAGCTGAGTTCAACAGCAATCGGACGACGTTCTCATTCCCGGAGTAAGCGGCCAGATGGAGTGGTGTCATGCCAGATTCACTTCCTAATTCGCCGACGAGCGAGTTGCCAGCTGGTGGATCGGATTTAACGGTCCCTGGAACGTGCGTCAGCAGCTCTCGTACCGTATCTGAGGAATTTGACGAACAGCTGATTGAGATGATCTTCGATTATAAGTCAGTAGTTGGGAAAACCGTTTGGGAGGTGCTTAGATCGCCGGAAGAACAAACAAAGTTAGGGTTTAATGTGAATTTTTCGTTTAATGATTAATCAATGTTAATGAAATAAGATGGCGGACGGCTGTGGATGGCGCATGCTGGAGAGGAGAGATTTTGATCGCCGGAAGAACAAACAAAATTAGGGTTTAATGTGAATTTTTCGTTTAATCATTAATCAATGTTAATGAAATAAGATGGCGGACGGCTGTGGATGGCGCATGCTGGAGAGGAGAGATTAATCATTAGTGGAAAATCAGCATAAATTGTGCTGTGCGCTTTGATCTTATAACTAAAATTTCATTGCAGCTGTAGACCAGGACTTCCATTCGGAAGGAAAAAGTGAGACCTCACGTGTCGGTAATACTAAGACCTTGCCGCAAGGTCCTCTAATCTCATCGACTTATCGCAAGCTCGTGACCTCTTGCCCACCGTTACCTGACTTCTCCAGTCGTAACTTGAAAAACATCATCGCAGGAAATAAATGTATTGACCATAACATTATTAGGTCGATCGATTTGGCCTTTAAAACAATAGGGTAAAAATGGGGGGTGGGGAACAAAATTAGGGACGCAATCGGTTGGCACGAGGCCTGGTACAGCGTGTCACGTGCCACTACGAAATATTATGATTTCTTCTTTTCGTATTCGTTTATATCCTGAGAGTCTACAAAATTCTTGGGAGGATTAACACCGCGTTTGCGTGATGCGTGCATTCATATTTTCTCTTCCTCTATTTCTTCGGGGCTCAGGGTGAGCCCGAGTGGAAGCCACAGCATAAAATCTCGAGGGGCTATTGGAATAAAGCTGTGTGGTCACGCAAGTCATCAACACTTTTCCTTCATTTTTTCTCCCTCGCTCTCGCCTCCTCTCCCTCTCGCTTTCTCGCGATAATATCACCAAGTCCAGTTATTTCGATATGACGGTCAGGAGGTCAAGAGTGTGTCACCGGTAATTTTACGAGTGATTTAGAGATATCAATCGAATTTTTTTCCCCACCCAATAAATGCTCCCGGTTCTTTGCAAGAAAATTCAAATATTTTCGCGAATTTATGAGCCACTTGACCGACTGAAAGAACCAAACGACCCAGATTCTTACATCGCAACTGCACTTTACATTCCAACTAATTAACATGAAATGCAGTTGTCGAGTACAACTGTTATACCGATCAAGTAAAAGGCAGGAAGTACATGATACGTTCCGGCAACAGTCCGGATATTGCAAAATCAATATTATTTCAAAAGTCGACTACAAAAATAACTTGAAAACAATTTTCCAACTTCATGCAGTCGACCACCTGAAAATCCATACATCCCCAAATGGGATTCTATTTTAGTAGCCGTAGCAAGAGCCAATATTCTTGAGCACGCCAAGCATCAGCGTCAAAGCATGAAGACTCACCGGCCTGGCCGAAGTAGGCAGCGACATGAAGTGCAGTGACGCCCAGTTTTTTGCTGGATATCCTGAGAGACTGCGAGGACCTCATGACCTCGAGTACCTGGCCATGTCCATTCTGGGCAGCTAAATGAACAGCTGTGAATCCCGCTCGATTCTCATCAGCGCACGAGGCGCCAGCTCTAACGAGAGCTTTAACGACTTCAGCATGACCTCCCTCAGCAGCGAGTTGAAGAGGTGTAGCTTCTGTCAATTTGTTCCTAGCCGAGATCACTCCCTGTCTATCAAACTTCATGAGCTCCTCAATGACTCTGACACTGCCCTGCATGGCAGCAATATGGGCACAAGTATTTCCATCTTTGGTGCAGGCCATAACGAGACTTGGATGCCTCTGCAGAAATAGCTGTGCAACTTCGGCGTAATTATTCATCGCAGCTGCATGAATTGGCTTCTGTCCCTGATCATCAGTGGCGTCTATACTGGCGCCAAGCTCAAGCAGCAGTTTGCAGACCTCCAGCTGGCCAGAGCCAGCTGCCAGATGCAGGGGTGTTTGTTTTCTCAGTGTCAACACATCAATTGCTGCCGAATGATCCTGAACGAGAAATCTAACGAGATCTGTATTGCCGTTCATGGATGCCAAGTGTAATGCTGTCCTACCAACTCGAGACTTTGAGTTGATGAATGCCTTGCTGGCTAGCAGAGCGTCGCAGACCTTCTGGTAGCCGTGCTCAGCGGCCAGGTGCAGTGCTGATCTACCTTCTAGATCGAACACGTCAACCCTAGCATGATTCGCCAAGAGATTTTCGACTATGTCCAGATGTCCACGATGAGCGGCTATCAGCAGCGGCGTCCAGCCAACTGCGCTCTGTTTGTTCAGAGCTTTTTGGACTTCTGTTGCTGACATGTAGCTTATCATCTCGGAGAGGACTTCGTTGTTGCCAGCTGAGGCGCAATGATGAAATGCCGACTCCTGGCCCTGGCGTGTCACCAGCGAAACGTCAGCACCACCTTCCAGCAGGGCTCGCACAACGGCTCGATCGTCTCCAGGCTCTGTCACGTTCTTTGGGTCTATCTGGGCTGCATAGTGGAGGGCCGATGCACCTTCATTCGTGAGACTATTCACGTAACCTGTCGCGATATTCGCCCCCTGCTTGTCCTTCACAAATTCAATCAGCTTGCGCACCACCTCGGACCTGCAACTCCTGCACGCCAGGTGGAGCGGCGTCTCGCCGTTCTAGGGGAGATAAGATAATAGTTCACTGGGTAATGACACCTGTCGAATTGCTCGCAAAGTAACTCACTTTTGACTTGGACATCGGGTCACCTCCGTCCTCCAGCAGCAGGAGGAGGGTCGTGATGTTACCGTGACTTGCTGCCACGTGCACTGGTGTCTGGCCATCCTCGGTCGCCACGTTGGGGCCTGCTCCTGATTTCAACAGCATTAACGCACATCTGTCACCATCCGGAACTCTCGCCGCTATGTGGAGCGGGGTCTCCTTGTTTGCTCCACCATAAACTTGCACGTCTGCACCGTAACCCAACAAAGTTTCTACCACTGATGGCTTTGCACTCTCCACTGCTATGTGGAGAGCTGTGTATTTGTCGTTCGTCTTCGCGTCCACCTGTCGTTTACCAAAAACATTATTTTTCTAGTTCAGAGGAACCTGGGGAGGGAAAATTTATACTCAATCCCATTTTACTTCATTTTGCTCTAGACAATTTCTAGCGAGGGGTGAACAAATTCCAATTGAGAAGCTGGGGAATTTTTCAGGGGAAGCTGGAGAAATTAATTAAGTAGTCAACTAATTTTACTGAAGGGATACATTAATTTTCCTCGAACGGTCAAAATATGAATTTTTTTCTTAAATAATCTGAGATAGTTCAGACCTAGAGTTGAAGTCTGGACTTGTCCAAAAAGTCTTGACTTTATTGGGATAATCCAGAGTTAACTCCGGGTCTAATCCATCAGACTCCAATTGTCAGGGGTCGACTGAATTGTCTGTCAATTAATTAATTGCCATATTAACCTTCTCCCCTCGCTGCAATAGAGTACTGATGATCCCGACGTGTCCGTACTTGGCTGCTGTGTGGATGGATCTCGCCCCTCGTTTATTTGGCATATGCAGGTAAACACCTTTTTTAAATAACATTGTGGCACACTCCGAGTGGCCGTTCAAGGACGCAATGTGCATGAGGGTGGAGCCGTCTTTGGTTCTCTCAAAAATACTGGCTTTGAATTTATCAGCTAGCAACTCGATCACCGTCGCATGGCCATTCTCAGCGGCCAAGTGCATGGGCGTTCGATCCTGATTGTCGGTGATTGATGCCGAGGCACGCACTCCGTAGAAATATTTCACTAGTGTCTCGTCACCCTCGGCACTCGCGATGTGCAGGGCTGTCTGGCCCTCACCCTGAGGACAATATCAGGATAATTGGGGTTAATTTTGGTTGTCTGGCAGCGGGGGATTGGTGGAGTTCGAGGGGTCTCTTTGGCAGCTCTTGGAGGCAGAGATCCAACGGACTCGGGGCGAGATTGCTGACGGACTGAGGACTACACACGGTTCAAATACACCTGACGCACTGCGACAATTATGGCTCATTTATTACGCATGCAAAAATAACGCCCAGCTGCTTGTTAACGATAGTGATTAAATTTTATATGTTTCTTCGGAGTTATTCTAGGGGTTTATCTTGGGGGAGGACGTTAGGGTGGGCTTACTAATTTAGATTTTTTTAGAATTTCACGCGTCTTGACCTGGATTAATAAATAATTCACAGTTTTGGATTACTGGAGATCATCACGCGCTACACGCGTGTATAATCACGTCTGCCGTGCCGTCACAGGAATTTATATTTTGTTTTTTAATTAGGTAAATCAGAATATGTTAAATCAGAGGCAGAGGCACAGACGAAGACATAATTAGAGTGAGTCAGACTCAGACTTAGACTTAGTTATTCAAAAAATGTTACATTGGATTTTTTTCCAATGGATTTGGGACTGATTTTTTTTTAGAATGCAAAAAAGCTGGGGAATCCCCGATTTTTTGCTGCTGGAAGTTGGCAGTGAATTGTCAGGGAAGCTGATTTATGAAGTCTTTGGTAAAGAGGGTTGAGGAATTGTTGTAATCACTTACGTTTTGCATGTCAACTGACGCCCCATAATCCACGAGAATTCTCACCATGTCGACGTCTCGTCTTCTGGCTGCCAGGTGAAGAGCTGTGTCTCCGGCTGGTGTTGTTGCTCGCAGTTGCTCAGGTGCCTGTTGAGCCAACAGCTCACGGCACATCGACTGATTGCCAGCTTCCACCGCCAGCAGAAGAGGTATTTTTCCTCTCTGATGGATCAGAAATATTATCAGAGGGAAATAGTCGGACGGTAGCGGAAAAAAAAACCAGAAAAAGGGAAGTCCACAAAAAATTCTGAGATTTATATTTCGTAAAAAAAATCGGACGAGTTCAAGAGCAGTTTAAGGGAATTTTTAGGGTTTTTTAAAATTTTTTAGCTGGCAGAGGAATTATTATTTACATACACGAACTGTTTCGGTTAGAGCCTCGAGCGTCACTTTCCAATTTTTGCTCAAGCCCCGACGTTTTATTTTCTCCATTTATTTTCGCCAGTCGATGGAACTCCCGAAGACATTTTTATTCAAACAGTCGATAGGTAGTTTAAAAAATCCCCCCAGGAGTCGATGTTAACCCTCGTCGGAGCCCGAGACACTGAATTTTTTTTTTCATTTCGCCGCACAATTCCCCCGTATTTTCCATGCAGGAGGAGAAGAAATTAGAAAACAAAATGTGAGATGTCAGGGTTCAAGTCTCGTACAGAATGTGAGAGTGCGCGTAATTCCCATGTGTAATCGATATTGAGAGTAAACACGACTGCATGATTTTTTTTTCCGCTCAGATTTTTTCCACCCGAACGAGTTATAGACAATTGCTGCCACGAGGGGTGGAAAAGAATTATGACGAGAATGGAGGAGAGTGGAGAACGGCAGTACCAGGCGGCGATACCGCCGATTCTGTGACTCTGTTTCTGCCTGTCACGCGAACAAATTGCACGTCTCAGTCGGAAAAACGTTTGTAAAATGCCGATACTCGATAAATAACACGAAAAGTTTTTTTTTACCATTTTCTTAGTGCGTCAATTTTTTTTCAGCTCATTCGTAATTTTAAAATCATTTCCAATTTCTAATTAATTATTACTCATTAATATGAGGAATGGCAATTTTTCTGGGAAATTGAAAACAAATTCTCCATTATCTTTTAGATTATTCTAAAAAAAAAATAGAAACTCGACTTTTTAAAGAGTTTTTAGAATAATTAATAATTAACGAGTGGTTTCGATTGCGTCAAAAATTATGAACTCAAAAAATAAATATTGGTGAATTTTTAAGAAATTTCGATCGTAAAAATTCTGGGACCTAGCGACAATTGGGAGAAATTCGTTAATATTTAGAAAAAAAAATCTGATAATTGCGTTTGGCAATTGGGATACTTACGCCGTCCACTATCAGTCTGATATCTCGTCCGGCTGCCGCTAGAAGGGCCCGTAGAATAGACGTAGCTGTGCCCGTTTGTCGCGAGGCGACGAGGTGCACAGCAGTCTGTTGCCTTGGCTATTAAAAATTCAAACAATCTACAAAAACTGTTAATAAATCCTCATATAAAAAAATCTGCAAATTCCACTGCCGACTGCCATCGACAGCCAAAAAGCTAAAAAAATAATTTGACAAAAATTTAAAAAAACAACTCAATTGCAGTCAAAAAAAATGAATTGCCAACAGAAAGGATGAATTAGCGCTCGTGACGAGGGGATTTCATTTTTCTAATGGAAAAATTTGAAAATAATTACTCACACCCCCAGTGGCGTAAGGATCGACTCCCCTCTTCGACAAGAGTAATTTAACGACGTCCTCTCTCGAGTACATAGCCGATATGTGCAGAGCATTGTAATTGTCCTGGATGAACAGAAAAAAATATGTAAATCAAAATTTCTAGGATAATGTAATCAGTCCAGGCCTCGGAGTTTGAGTTGCAATGAATCAGATGATTGATGAGCTAAAAAAAGGGGGGAAAAACATTCTCGGGTTCTGGCAATAATGTAATGAGCCTGTAAATAACATCTGGCCGCGCCCCTACGGATGAATCGAAGTGCAGGTATTCAGAAATCCTTGACGTTGCCCAGTCATTCCAATCACAGCTCATTAGCATGCGATTCGGAAATTATATCGGGGCCAGTGGAAAGGGAAGCGCTTTGTGCAGCCGGTCGATAGCACCAGGTGCGTGTGCACGAGGCCCTCGGAGTCCAGTTCACGGAAAAATTCCTTGGGCTCTGGAATTCCGGATATTTCTTCCCAATATCGCGTGCCAATTTTTAGAATTTGTTTTTAACAATTTAAACAGTCATTCATTTTTTTAAATCATTTTTTTCTCTTCTTCTGGAGGGATTTAATTATTTTTTTAAAGCATTAAAAAAATTAATTTGCGGAGTTTTAAACAGTTTTGGAAATTAATAAAAATATATTTATTTATTTTGCAATAGTTCTTGAAGTCCAGTTCACGGGAAAATTCCTTGAGCTCTGGAATTCCGAAAAATTCCTCCCAATATCGCGTGGGAATTTTAAGAATTAATTTCCAAGAATTTAAGTAGAAATTAATTTTTTTAAATAATTTTGTGTTTTTTGGATGGATTTAATTGAGCTAATAAAAAATTGAAAAATCAATTTAGCGAGATTTAAAGATTTATCCGAAAAGAGAAGGAATCAATTTGTTGTTTAAGAACTTTTAAGAAGAGTTTTGGCGATTGAAAAAAATAATTAATCCCATAGAATGTTAATTTATTTTGCAATTGACTATTGAAGCTATTTGAAGTCAACCCATGAAACCATTTGGTGGACTATTCCCCGAATTGGCTCTGCATCCGGTCTTGAAACTCGTATTCATGAATTCCGGGGTATTACACTGCGTGGCGTTTTATATTATAATTATCGCAAGGTGGGATCGAGCTACTTTTCAGTTCCAGTGACTCTGAAACCGGCCTACTTACAACCCCCGTCTGCTTAGACCCCTAGCCTTGACCCTCCTCCACGCAATCCGTCCCGAGGGTGTGGAGAAAGCTCGCCACGAGTGCCCCACGTTTTATCCCAATTGTTGTTTATTTATCTTGATCCGAGATTTTGGGGTGATCAATGACTTTCGATTGCCCGAGGACAGCCAAAAGTAGGGATTCAATTGTACCTCAAGTAGATTATTCAGTACCACGTAAATGAGAGTATTGCCGATCGCCAGACAACACCCGATGATCTACTGAATTTCTAAGACTCGAACCGAAGTAACCGATCAATTCCCCAGTCGCCCAAGGGACGACACATTTCCAGTGTAATTAGCTAAATAAAATACCATTGTTAATATTGCCTGGCCAATTGGGGAATCTTCTGGTCGTCACTGGAATTTTTAATGTTAAATTATTTTCTTTTCAGGAAGAATTTCTGTCAGGGAATATTTCTCTCTCGACTTGATCTCAATATTTACATTTTCCAATTGCTTACGTTATTGCGCGCACCAACATCGGCTCCAAGCTCTATCAGACGATCCAGAAAGGCTGTGCGGTTGTCCTTCACTGCGTACATCAGCGGTGTCATGCCGGTCGTCTAATGCCAAAGAAAAAAAATCGGTTCACTCAATAAAATAATAAATAAATTAACTTTCTACATCCTTCCCCAGCAATAAAACCCCAAAAAATTGATTCATCGGTTCATTCCCCATTTGAAAAATTTTTCCTGATGCATCAGAGCCAGAGAAAATTGATTTCTTCCAAAACCACCCCTTCAAACATCCTTCCCCAATTAACGTTAAAAAACTGTGAAGACTAATGAATTGAGTTAACATTAAAAACGAGATTTTCAAGTGTTCAACGACTGACAACAGTCCAGTGAAAAAAAAGACTACTAACTGGATCCATGACGCCCGCCAACGGCACAGGATTCCCATCATCTCCAGCACTCTGGACCGCTTTCTCCAGCGTCTTGAGTAACTGGTCAACCGGTGCCCATTCCCCCCGGCTGGCCAGTCCCAAGAGACGTTGTGCAGCCTCTCTGGCCGTTGCCCCAGCAGAGCCAGGCTTACTTCCAGGCTGTGATGGCTCAGCACTAGGCATGCCATTGCTTCCAGTTGATGCTGAGCCTGGATCCTCCTTTCCGCTCGGACTCTCCTCCTTGCTCGATGCATTTTTCTTATCATCTTTGCCACCTTTCTTAGCGTTCGAGCTCATCGTAGGCGCCCAGTGTCATGTCTCAAGTCAATTTTTTGGTATGGGACAATCGACGAATCCCCCAGTTGACAATTAATTCCTCGCAGTGACTCATAAAAATTAATTCCCCCTCCCACCCCCTGCTCCCTCCAACTAGCTTAGACAATCACTGAATACTATTGATGGATCTGTCATCAGAAGCACTTCGATTGCAGTCCAAGCCTTTCACCGTAAGTCGCACGAGGTCGTCGCGATGTTAGCCAATTTATTTCTAATCAGCCGTTTCATTCAGTATTGCACTCGCTCTCCAGCAGATTCGCACCACTGATTCACTGACTAATCACCAGTACCAACGCCCCAATGCCAGATTGAATGCCCAAGCCCAGTGGAAAATTAGATCGATTCTTAGAAAAAATGTCAAGTGCAAGTTTGTCTAGTTTGACATGTTATTTATGTAATTCATGGAAGGGAGTGATATTTCGTATGGGGAGTGTGACTTGTGCGCCCGGCGGTTATCCTCGAGACTCTGAAGAAGTATCACAACAGAACATGAGGGTGAAAGCGGAATTGTAGTCTAGGGGGAGGTTTTTGCCTAACGTTTGTGTGCTCAAGTTGTGTTGCAGAAGGGATCGACCAATCGGAGGTAGTCTGGGGTTCGTTAGGGTAACCAGTTACCATTACAGAGGGATTTTAGTGTGTGTTGCTGGGGCTTTATGCCTGTAGAGTTGGGCACGATCTTAGAAAGGGGCGGAAGGGGGGGAATACCACCCACGGCCTTCCAAGTACGCCGACACGCGACTTCCGGCGGCCGCCAGGTGGGCACGCCACGGGGAGGATAGACTCGGCGGACTCGGGGATGCCTTAGGCTTGTGCCAACTCTGGTGCCCACACTTGGACTCGACTCGTCTCCTTCGATGCCCCGCGAATTCAATGATCTTAGATTTTTCGGGGGGATCGCTGGGATTTTGGGGATTCGGGGGGAACTTAGGAGCCAGTTGGGCATCGCTCAAGGTCGGCGGGGAGTGGGAGCTGGTCTACAGTTGAATTGAGAGCCGAGAGATTTTTTTTATTCGAGAGTTTTGGCTGAAGACCAACTGACTCGAGCGATTTCTCGATTTTTCATAAAAAATTGAATTTTAAGGGCTAATAAATTCGGGAGTTCAATTGGAGATCGATGTCTGGAGTCTTCGTCGATCTTCGGGTCTTCTCCGATAGCACGCGAATTCAATGCGTGAAAATTCCTGGGAATTAATTAAAAAAATTCAGTAATTTAATTGGCGATCGAGACACGAAAAAATCGGTTGGCTGTCCACCTGATAAATTAAGACGTATTAATTACCAGAATATTCCGCATTGCAGTGGACAGAGACATCAACAATTGTCTGGCCACAGTGGCTACTCCGGGGCATAATAAATTACGAGGAAGACCATTTCTCCACAAACTCCGGATAATTTGCATTGACCAGGATTTATACTGTGGCAAGACGTGTGTCAATCTCTGTACACTGGCACTGGTTTCTGAATATTCTCGATCGGATAATTATCGCTGACCTCGGGTGAGTCTCGATGACCCACTGCCAGATGACCTGAAAAAAAAAAAGAAAAATCAAGACACGTAATTAGGACATGTAAATTCAACTGACGACAGCAGAATCTATTTCATTTTATCGCTGATTACACTTTATATTTATCCTTATCACTGGCTGCACCAGTGGCCGGATGACATCACGATCACTGTCGAGATTACGTCTCGTTCATTGTCACGGTAATGTCACGATCAACTCGTTATTCTTGTGTTGACTCACTACCGAGAGACACTCGTTACTCCACTTCAATCTGTCAGCATCGCACAATCGCTATTTACGCCTCGGTATTGTTGTTAGTAATTATCCGGCGATTAGCTTAACAAATTAGAAATGATAATTGAAGAGAATTTTATTTAGTGTCCAAGTGATTTTTTAAGCGTGACGATGTTATCGATTAGGAAGCGGTTCGCTCGATATTTCCTCGGGAGGAATCAGTTGTCCAGGAATTCATCAGCTGAACGAGCACGTGAGTCTAATGAGGGCAAAATTCTTGCTAAATTGGAAATAATTTTTGTGTTCACGTTATATGAGTAATTTTGCTATTGTCTTCTCCACGCACTCCACAATTTGACTGTAATCTGGCGGGTGAGGATTAAACAGGCCATGGGAGACTCTTCACATCTCGATCGGACAATTTATCCCACAAAGCCAGCCCTGGAGGTGTTCCTCTGGTTGACATGACAGTCGGCCAACTGCTGGAGCGAGCGGTGGACCGCTGGCCAGATCGGGAGGCTTTTGTGTCGGTCCCTCAGGGGGTGCGGATAACGTACAAACAGGCGCTTCAGAGGGCGGACCAAGTGGCGGCTGGCCTGAAAAAATTGACACTCAAGCCTGGGGACCGGGTGGGCATTTGGGGGCCCAACGATGTCGAGTGGAGTCTCGCTTTCCTGGGAATAATGAGGGCTGGGCTTGTCGCTGTTGGAATTAATCCGGCTTATCGTCAGGCAGAGCTCGACTATTGCATTGAGAAAGTTGGAGCGAGTGCTGTTGTAGCCTCCGCCAAGTTTAAGACTCAGGATTACGGCCTGATGCTCGAAAATGCGAGGAGAAAATCGGGAGCTCTCAAGCATATCATCCTCTGGTCGAATGACCACCGAACGTGAGTAATCCGAAATTTTAATCATAATTAATTAATTAGAGTTCATTAAATACAAATCATTCTGGGCAAAGTGAGGGAAGAGGAATTAACAATTTTGGAATTTTATAAAAATGAAATAAATAAATACAATTGTCAACACTGGACAATTAAAAATATTTGCAAGGAGATAAGAAAAAAAAAATTAAGAGGGGGATTTTTTTCCCTGAAAATATTAAATTGGCAGTGATTCCTGGGGAATTGAAAGATAAATAATCGATAACTAGACCGGAAAAATCGAAAAAAAAACTGATTGATCGCCCACCTCGCCCTGAACCGTGCCAAAGGAAGTTGGTAGCAATTAGGCTAATGGTTGGCCTATTTATTCACACGTAAAACCAGCAATTCAATGCGCTAACTGCTCCCAACTGTGAAGAAAAGAAATCAATAATTCAGCATTCTCCTCGCGTCTGTTATTTCTTTGCCCTGTAGAGGAGCCCATCGTCTCGTAGATGTTGAATCTCTAGGTGGTAGGGTCGATGTGGAGGCGATCGGTCACACGCAGGGGGAAATATCAGCGCACGGTGCGTGCAATATTCAGTTCACCTCGGGGACAACGGGTCAGCCCAAGGCGCCCTTTCTATCCCACTGGTCTATGGTCAACAATGGTATCCAGGTAATTTTGTTGACTCGGAAAAAAATAATTAACCTGTTTTGAGTACAATCTTTTCCACGAGTCGCTGAAAAAAATCATCGATTGACAAATAAGCTTCAAAATAAATAGCCTCCCTCATTTTTTATAATTAAAAGTCGAAACATTTGTAAAAATAAAAATTGATACGTTCAGAATTTTTTCTATCTTAATTTTTTTTTATCTCTTTGATATTTAACTTGCAAATTTTACTGTGGAAAGTCAGCTTCTCCAGGGAAAATTACCTGAGACACTGATTTTTTTTTGCGCAAAATCTCCTCTTAATTAGGTCTTAATTAGTTTGTCGATGGAATCGCACGATTAATTTGCAATTGTGGGCGTAGACGGCCGAGAGAGAGGCTCTACCGCGAGCTCATCACCGAATTTGCCTCAATGTCCCCTTCTTCCACGCGTTTGGAATGGTCCAGGGGTTGATGGCGATGCTTCACAGCGGATCAACTCTCGTCATTGAATCGCAAACATTTAATCCAAGAGCTGCAGTCAATGCTATTGTCAGGGAGAAGTGCACTGGTGCATTTGGAACGCCCACGATGTGGGTAAGAATATCCGTTCGTAGGGGAGTCGATCGTGATTTAACAATTAAATAGCAAAAGCCAATTAAACAATTCAATTTTGTTCATCTAATTTATTACTAAATTGGATCTCTAAAAAGTAATTCGTCAAAGCTCCATAATTGTATTTATTCCATTTTTTTAAAATTAAAATGAAAGATTTATCCGCGGGAAATAATTCTTGAACACTTGTTTTTTCAATTTTTATCTTTTGAGATTTTTTTTTAGAAATTCTAGTTTTAGATTGATTGATTAGATGATGAATTCCATTTTTGAGGTCAATATGATGAGCATTCAGAACCACTTGAAAGCACCAGTCGATACTTTGAAGTGGGCAGTGACAGGAGGAGCGAATGCATCGCCGGAGACAATTAAAAACGTGATTAACACCTTCAGCCTGGAGAATTTTGGGGTGAGTAGGCTCTACGTTACGGGGCTGAAGGCATGGACAGGCCTGGCTAACCGTGAGACGATCTATAAGAGGTCAATGACTCCGGTCATTCATTCCTATCTATGCACATATCTCACCGCGGGAAGGAAACTCATGTGCATATTGCTTATATCTTCGGGGAGAATGTTCCCAGATCGATAGAACGATCCGAGAAATTATTCCCCGAATTTCAAAATCGAAAAAACAATTTTATCTAATTGTTATTTCTATTTTCCCAACAATTTTAATTCTCTCATCCAAATTACTTTGAAATAAACTAGACGAAATGAAAAATTTATTTTATACAATTGTATCCTGGAATTTGCCTGCTGAGACTTTGGCAATTAAATTTTGACAATGACAGTTCGTAAATATCCGGAATTAAATTGTTTATAATTTTCTGTTGATTTTTGTTGTCCCAATGAAACTAAATATTTACATTTGACAAGGGTTGAAGGGTTCTCAAGGAGTCCTGGCTTTCAGATGATCTACGGACTGACAGAGACCACTGCCGTATTATTCTCAACAATTCCAGGAGAGCCTGAAGAATTGACTTACTCTACTGTCGGTTGTCTGCAGCATCATCTCGAAGTTAAAGTAAATAGTCGAATTGACGGTTTGGTAGAGATGGAAACTGAGAGTAACTTCCGGATTGTTTTCTTTGGCGTTGTCAGGTGGTGGACGAGGGAGGGGCACTAGTGCCTCTCGGCACTCCCGGGGAATTATTGATGAAGGGGTACAGCGCAATGATGGGCTACTGGGGAGATCCAGAAGCCACAGCGAAGACTGTCGACGAGCGGGGATGGCTGAGGACTGGGGATAAATTCGTCCTGAGGGAGGACGGCTACGGCCACATCGTCGGGAGGCTCAAGGACATGGTGATCCGAGGCGGGGAGAATATTTACCCCAAGGTGAGACGTGTTTCATTGGATTGCGCAATTTTTCCCCATTTCCCCTTCAATTCTACTGACTCCAGGCCCTGGATAGTTAAAAAAAAATTTCCACAGCTTCAGTTCGCTGGAATTATATATTCATCAGTAAATTTGCGCAATGAAATTCATTTGGCAGATTGTGGTCATTATTTATTTATTATTACGGCCTGGAGGCTGCACTAAGAGTTACCAGAATCCCTTGATATTCCCCACCAGGAAATAGAATGCTTCTTAGAAAGCCACCCGAAGATCCTCGAGGCTCACGTCTTCGGCGTTCACGACCAAGTCTACGGAGAAGAACTTTGCGCTTGCATTCGGCTCAAGGCGGGGGCGAATCTCTCCCCGGAGGAAGTTAGATCCTTCTCAAAAGGAAATATAGCACACTTCAAAGTACCTAGGTATATCCTCACTGTCGACGAATTTCCAAAGACGACGAGCGGAAAAATTCAGAAGTTCAAACTGCGAGAGGAGCTGGAGAGGAAGAAACTTATACCCACGACAAGTGCCCAATGAGTTCTGGATTTTAAATGAATTCTCCTGACGTAAGATAATCCCTAAAGGGTTAAAAATATTTAATCTGTCCGAAAATAAATCTACAAAATGAAACTCGTTACGGAGAAATTCGAATATCTGAGAATTAACATTAGTGTGATAAGCGGTAAAATAAAATGTAATGGTAATGCATTCATGGTTGTATTACGCTTGCCATTTTTAGTTGACCTTAGTGCGCTCAGGAGGGCAATCGCAGTGCGTGCGATTAGATAAATACTGATGAGGATGGAGACACCGAGAAAAGCGTAAACATCGAGAAGAGCAAATTGCCACCAGGGCATATCAACTATTGGAGATCGGAGGGCACCTGAGCCATGCCTGATAGCGTATTCGACCCAATAAACTGCCGAGTCCAGTGGACTCACGGGACGATCGAGGAATTTCTGCGACTGATACTTCGCTGCCTCCCTAAAAATAAAAAAATAAAAATCAACAGCTATGTTAAACTGATTAATAAGGAGCCACTAGACAATTTCCCTGGCTCTTCAAGTGCTCAGGTGACTATTCTCTGAAACTCTGAATTCCCCTGAAGACATTAATTTCGCATTAAAAATAAATATCTCAATTTTTAATGACTCGCGTTGTAAATTGTCAGTAAAATTAAACCCCTGAAATCACTGGTTATTACCTGTACTTCGGATTATCCAATATTTCATTGACAGTCCAGGAAATGGAGTCCACACTAAGATTATGAAAATCCAGGGTGAGTGCAATACCGAGAGCTTGACAATTAGCGATATTAATGTGCTGATCTCCCCAGATGGGTATTCCAACGAGAGGAACCCCGTAAGTGAGTGCCTCCAGGGTGCTCATCAGGCCTCCGTGAGTAATAAACATCTTAGTATTTTTATGAGCTGAAAGAAAAATAATTCAATGGAACACTTGGTAAAATGACAACCCAGCGACAATCCAGCGCTGAAAATAATTTTTCGGCGGCAGAACTCGTCAATCCTTCCTAAAAAGGTGTTCATAATTGCCGAGAGCATTAATAGACTGAGCTCTGACCTAGTACGGCCCTTTGCGGTGTCCAAGAGGACGTCATCACATTATCAGGAAGCCCAGGAAGGAGCGCGGTTTTGTTGGCGACCTTCATGAGAACTCTCACGGGGGCTATTCCCCTGAATACCGAGTAAATGGCTCTCATAGTCTCTTCCGGGAACGTTTCAATATTTACCATGGATCCAAGTGTGAAGTAGACGACCCCCGAGGTGCTCTCATTCATCCACTTCTCCATTTCCTTGTCACCAACAATGGAAAAAAAATTATTTCGTTATATCGACAGTACAACATGAGAAACTAATTCATTTTAATCCAGAGTTTGCCGACATTCACCTGGGGAAGTGGTGCGTGATCGACTGCCATGTGGAGCCCAGCAACTCCAATGATCCCAGGTGTGACTGGCTGAATGCCACTGAAACTATGCCACATATTCACGAGCGCCAGAACTACCTTTTTCTCCAACTGCTGGAGCTCTGGAATATCGGGATCAATGTATTTTCTCATCTGGGCATTCTGCACGGAGTCGGTGTAATAACGAAATCTGATGCTATTGGAGTGAATCTTGATAGTATTCAGGACGCGATTGATGAATGACATTGGATACTGGTGATTGGTGAAGCGTGCTGGAACGAACGCTGGAAATTGGGGCTGGCCAAGGCTGGACTCCAGCCAGGGGACAGGAGGTGGTGAGCTCACCATTATCACTGGGACACCAAGAGCGTGGCCTACACCGATAAAACAATTGCTCGCGTACGCCTGAACCCAACGCATCAATTCAGAACACGAGTCGTAAATTACAAGAATATAAAAAAATCAGCGGAATAAAATCAATCGTCTTTCATCGCCAATAACTCAAAAATGGCTGAGTGAAAATCTCTCATTTTTGGGTGCTATCAAGATGTTTTTTTTATCTTTAAAATAGGCTATAATCCGTGAAAATCGCATCGTTGGGTCGGGAGATATGAACGATCGAAGACGATTCACTTTATTCGGTGAGAGAATTATTGAGTCACCTCGACAATCAGCAGATCGTACGGTGGATCTTGTGGTGGATTTTTTATGATCTTCTGCATGTCTGGCAGCGCTAGGTACTCACACAATTCATTCCCGTATTTTGTAGCTATAGCCGGAAGTATATCATCCCTCAACTTCGATGCGTCCTCGACGCTCCACTTGTTAACGGCAACCGGTGCCAATCCCTCGAGATTCACAACTACTTTATAATTTTTCAGGGGCTTCCTCGAGGGATAAACCGTCACCACGTCCACCTGATGTCCCTTGCTAATCAATCCCTCGATTAATGCGTCGAATAACATGTGGTGGCTCCTCGATTGCAGAGGAAATATCGCCAGTATTCTGTATCCCTCATTTTCATGAACGAAAGTTATCATAAAAATACTGACAATCCATGCAAAAAAATTCATTCCCATCCTCTTTATTTTGTAATGAGGATAAATGTGCGTAGGAGAATGTTTTAAGCAATTTTATTCTCGGCAGAACTGCTGGGCTCGCTGCACTTCTGTTACAATTAAGTAACTGACCTGATATTCTAATTTCACTTACAATTTACAATATTGACTCGTCAGCGCGATCTCAAGCGATAGTTACGCAATTGCTGATAAATAAATGTTAGCAAGAATTGCATTTTAAGAGTGCGTTCACGTAGTTCAACCAATTCTCAATGAATGATGACTGTCGAGTGGAGTCTGTGAGAGATCGAGTGGAGGGAGATCTCCAACCTTTGAGCCTTCGCACTTCTCGTGCGTATTATTTCTTGAAAAAAATGCAAATGCCGCGGAGTGAGAATAATTACGAGATGATTAATGATATGAGTGCCATGAGACCACCTCATTCATCAGAAATTACGTGGAAATAAAAATACAATTTGTGGTTCAAGGTTTTGCACGTGGGAATATTAATCGTGCATTCATTAATAATTAATTCAGAATTCAATAACACAAATCATTCACAGGATTTCTTTTTAATTAGGATATATCAAAGGTAACAAAAGTTTGCGTATTCGCGGGAAGCCCTTCGCTAGGAAATTTAGAACTCCTCAGAATTCCACTCTCAGACTTAAGGAGTTCTCAGTCCTCGGTGTGCATTAGCAAGACTAAGAAGAGAAACTTTATGCCTGCATTCGGTTTAAGGAGAGCAAATCTCTCTCCAAAGAAACTTAGATCCCGCCCCTCACCCTCTCCCACCTCCCGGAGAGAAGAACTACACTTGAAAACACCAGAGTATGTTTCACTGTCGACGAATTCCCAACGACCGCGAGTGGAAAAAATCCCGAAGTTCAAATTCTGAGAGATTATGAAGCGGAGAAAACATCAGCGACGAATGGCTAATGAGCCCAGGGTGTCTAATAAATTTTTAATGAGTCAAGAAGTGAAGCCACTCTCGGGGGTAAAAAATATTTCATTTTTCTGGCACTGAACATACAAAATGCGGTTTGCTACAAGACACTTGATGATTCGATCATTATAATTATCATAAGAAGTAACAGAATAGAATATGATAATAATGAAGTCATGATTATATTCAGTATTTCACCGGATATGTTAGTATACTTTAACGACTATTCACTAATCTACGATAACGAATTTGAAATGATTTGTTCAGTTGCTGTTTTTTCTTCTCCTCCTGCGACGCATTGATTTTTTTTTCTACGCCGGGGAAAATTCTTGAACTACGATCGAGACTCGGTGCAGGGGCCGGTGGTGTTGTCTGCACATGCACAGGTTCTACCTCCTCGCCCGTCGGGCAAGCAGAGCTGGTCCTTGTGGCACCGGCCGTTGTCGTATTGACAGACATTGGATACTGCAATTAAGGCGCCGATTGATTATTTTCTGGAGCGCTACAGACCGTGCGTTTTATCATCTTTCTCGAGTAAATTGTCTGAATATTTTTTCTGGCGATATTAATTTAATAAAAAAAAACAAGAAAATTAGGAAAATAGAAATGAACAATTGACTTACCTCGCGGACATTGTTCAGGTACTGAAGTGATTCCGTACAATTTTCCACTGCCACCGGGGGGAACCGGCAGGGATTTCAATCTTTCGCTTGTGTGCTTCGATATGGCCTCAATTTTATGCCTGCGGGAAGAATAAATAGGTCACTGCCACATTTATTACGTAAAAGGGATGACACAATGCGAAGATGTATTTCTTCCAGTCCAGAGGACGTGGGAAAAATTATCTGGCATTTTATTTTCAATTAAACATTTTGTGGATTGTTTTTATTCCTACGTTTTCCAGTCCGTCCAGTAGTAGGCGTCCGCGGAAATTGTTAGACCGAAGGGATAAGCCAGCTCCTTCTCGATTACGTGGACTCGTTTATTATCGATGGGAGTACAGCCTTTAAAAAATGGAGAATTAATTTATAAATCCTGAAAAATAACAATTTTCGGCTGAGATAATTCATTTAAGTTGGAGACGTACTAATTGTGAAGGTGCCAGCATCAGCCCAGCACAGCTCGTCAGTTGCCCAGTCGATGGCGAGGGAATTCGGTAGTTTGACGTTGTCTCCCTCGAGGAATACCTCCCTCTGGGTGCCATCCTCGTTAGACCACTCGATTTTTGGCGTCGCGCGGTTCCAGTCGGACCAGAAGATTTTCCCCCGATAGGGGTGGACAGCGATACCCCGCGGATTGACGAGACCGTCGGATATCAAGACCTTTCGCTTCTTCGTCTCCAAGCTCGCGACCTCGATTGTTCCTCGCCCCGAGTCCGTCCAGAAGATGTTTCGCGAGACCCAGTCTATGGAGATGCCCTCGGGACTGCTCACGTCAGTCATGAACGTTTGGACTGACGAGCCGTTGTAGGTGAGGGAAATTATCTTAGCGCCTGGTGATCATTCAAAACGAAAGATCAAAATATTTTTAGGTCCAGGAGAAATCCAGTCTTTTCAATCAAAACTGTCTCCTATTAATTTCCAGGAGCTTTTTCGAATATTTAATTTGGAATTGACAAATCGGACTTTAAATCAATTGAATTTAACTCAATTGTCTTGTGAATATTAAGAGAGAGTCCATACAAATTAATAAAAAATACTGCAATTAGGGAAATTATTGGGAAATTACTGGACGACTATTTCGGCAGTTTCAATTTTTTTTTAAATAAGTTATCAATGGCTTGCAATACCAGTGATATCGCTGGAGTACGCCTTTCCATTTGGACAATCGATATCGATAGCAATGGCCATCTGCGAGTAAGCCAGGTTAATGGGAGATCCCGGATAGACTGCAGTCGGGAAGTATGGAATTCTCATGTTAGCCATCCCCTGGTTGACCAGCAAAAAATTGGCAGCATGTTTTGGCTTCGGCTTGCACTCCACTCCGTCCCCGTGGAAGCCCTCCTTGCAGACGCAGGCAAAGTGGCTCGGAGTCACTGGTGAACATGTGGCGTCTCGCGAGCAGTACTCGGGATTTTGACGACAGGACGCTTGGGCTTTGCAGATGAACCCGTCTCCATAGAATCCCTGATGAGAGAAAAAAAATTCTCGCGTATGAACTTCTCCCGAAAAATTTCAAAAATCGGGCTCAATTTTTCGGAATTCTCCCCTCATTACAATTGTAATTATTTTATTTATCTATTTATCTATTTATTCCAATTGTCAAAGTGAGACGTTTTGATATTTTTTTAACGAAAAAATTCTGATAAAACGTTATAAATTTAGCTTTTCAACTCATAAATGAAAAAAACGCGAAATTTGGGGAATGTAGGGAAATAAACGAAGAAAAATTGTGAGGAGACGGGAGTCCATGACTCACCGGCAAACACATGCACGCATAATTGGCGGACGTTTGATTGTAGCCACAGACAGCATTAGTTCCGCAATTGTTGACAACATTACATCCAATGTGATCCTCGACACACTGATTTATCCCATCGCCGTGAAATCCAGACATGCAGACGCACTTGTAACCTTCACCACTAGTTGTTATACACTGGGCATTGACGTGACATTGTGATGGATTGGTGGAGCAATCAGCCACTGCACATTGGCCATTCACCATATCAAATCCGGGATTGCATGTGCACTCGTAACGGGATTTTGACGGGTTGTAGGAGCATATCTCGTTCTGTCCGCACTCCGAGTGATCGCTGCAGGCATCTATTTATTTAAATACTCATTAATTACGTTAATTACAGTCCGAAGATAATCAACAAGTCCCCATTAAATCGCAATTAATTTTCCCCAATTCTCCCCAAATATTCAAAAAAATTTTATCCGTTTCTTCGATTCGTAAAAAAAATTAGCCCCCTCTAATTAATTAATTAATTAATTAACCTTCCACTCCAAGATCATAAGAAACATGGCAATTAATTTTCTACGACTGATTGGAGTCTTAAAAAATTAGTGAATAATATTTAATGCGACGAATAATTTGATTTTCAATTTTTTCCCCCAAATAAATTAAAAAATTCCGACTCGTCAAACGAAAACGAGACCTCTATTTCTCACTCGCCACAAAAAAAATGTGAACGTGACTTCGCGAAAATTCCCAGGATTAAATAGATTTATAGTGAGAGGATTTTTTGAATTCTCCTTCGACACTCGAGCCCCTGGAATTATTGAGACAGTCGTTTTCCGCGATTCTCCCTAATCCCCCTACTTATTAATCAATCAATCATTAATTGTTAGAGATTAATGCACCAATTGGACTGCAAGTGGTTCCATCCCCCTCGAATCCCGGATTGCAGACGCACTTGGCGGTGGGCTCGTCGGGCCTGCAGGATGCGTTAGGATCGCAAATGTCAACTTCCATACAGGATACATCTATTTACAGAATTAGTCCAGCAATGTTAATCGTTGAACGTACCTTCGTTGTATCTCTTCATGAATTTAATTAATCGTTTTAATTTTTTTACGTTAGAGAGAGCCTGGGGATGCGGACGTACCTGCCTTGATGCACTCAATTCCGTCACCTTCGTAGCCCTCGTTGCACTGGCACTCGTAGTCCTCGGTAGTCGCGATGAAAACGCATTGAGCGTACGGGTGACACGTGTTTACCACGTTACAAGATACTGTATAAGCCATTGCATTACAAAAAAAAATGTTTAATAAAAATTAGGATTTTTTTGATCGAGAAATAAATTCAGATGAAATTAAAATATATTACAAAGCCCAGAATGTTCGTTCATGAATATTTATTTTCTGTGACTGGAGAGAAGCTAATGAGGGCTAATCACAACGAAATAATTGTTCATCGGAGGGTTTTACGTAATTTATAGAATTTTTCTTTTTTTTGCAGACACTGACGTTCAAAAAATATTTTAGACAGTGTCCAATTCACTGGGCTCCGATTTAATCTACATACATACAGATTCCCCGTGTGATTACCCCCTCGGGTATTGTAATTTCCATACGAAAAATCCAGAGGAAATCATTGGAATAAAAATTGATGTTATCACCCGAAATTTACCATAAAAAAATGTTGCCTCACCCGGGGGGGGGAATTTATCCTCGAAGTTGGGACTTTATAAATAGCCTTTACAATTCAGATATTACAATTTCCTGTGGGCGTTTTCGTGTGAGAATATTTGACATTCTCAAGCCGTGCAGGGGATAGGATTTTACACTGTTGGAATTATTTATAAATAATTCGAAAGCAAAATAACTGATTTAAAAAAAATTACTTCTTCGCTTTTTTCGACAAAAGTTATTTAGCCGTCGGAGGATTGAAACAATCGATGAATAAAATTGAGAATTCCCCTCAATTAATTGAAAGCATAAAAGACCAATTCTGAAATAATTCCTTTGAGTGCAATTGTCGAGTTTTAATGATTAAAGAAATTAGTAAAGCCCTAAAAACTCATGCGTACATTGGGCTCCAGTAGGACCCATCGTGTCGTGCTTGTATCCAGGCTGAGGTGCGCAAATATCATCCCGGGCCTCATAGTCATAGCCCCAGGGACAGATGCAACTGTCCTTATAGCATTCCGGCAGCGGTTGAGCTGATACTAAAAGAGACTTTTTCATCTTCAATTCAATCCGCCAAATTGAACTCTCATTCCAAAGCATAAGGCGTACAATTGCGCTCATGCAGAGCCGGTTTTGTCAAAGCAAAACCCACCAAAAAGCCCCCTACTTACGATCACGATGGGGTCCACTGGTGCTGGACCCTAAATTCTGACTCTGCGACCTGACACAGATGTTGTCACGCAGTTCCCATCCCACTGGACACCAGCAAACGCCATTCGCACAATTCGGCTCTGGGCTCTCCTCGGGGTAACAATTGTATCCATCACCTTCGCAAACGACAATTTCTTTAAATTACATTTAGCCGAAATTTAAATCGCCAAATTCAATTGCCCGCTCAGTAAAAATTCACCACTTTACCGACAAATCCAGGAAGACAGAGGCAGACGTGCGACTGCTTTTGATGGTCGTAGGTACATTCTCCTTGGGGGGAGCAGTTGTTGGCCAGGTTGCAAGGGTCTGAGGATAAAAAACCTTTAGAAAAAATCCCGGACCATGAGCCCTGACTGAATAAGCCATTCTAGTCCCCCGAAAAATTCCAGACGTTAAATTGAAACCGAAATTAATTCTCCTATCAAAATGATTTAAAAAAAAATGATACCGTTCAAGTTGGAGCTTCTGATTCCCACCGAAGCCTTCGACAAATTAAAATTAAAATCCTCTTGATGATTATTTTAATGCCGACTGGGCATTGATCCTACTGATCTCTGGTAATTACCTTCAACTGGAAAACACCCCTGATCACTCTTCACAAACCCAGCGACGCACGAGCATACCGGCTGTTCATTAATTACCCTGCACTCCTCGTATTCCCCGCAGTGGGTATCGTCGCAGCTACCGAGTCCTTGGATAAGCAGGAGAAAATTTAAAAAAATTACATAATCAACTGGTGCTCAATCTAAGCGAGAAATCTACTCTTACTCTCGCAGATTCTCCCGTCCCCAGAGAATCCCGATCTGCACTGGCAGGTATGACCACCCTCGTTGTTAATACATTGAGCATCGGGCGAGCACAGGTGATACCCGGCAGTGCACTCGTTGATATCCACGCAATTGGCTGTACCGTCCTCCTCGTAGAGCTGCTGATAACTGGGAAATTCAATTATAATTCATAAACGAGGGATAATCCATTTTATCCAGGTGAATATTGATGTTGAGAATTTAATCTGCTAAGTTTGATGAAGACATCACCTCCCGTCGCTCTGTCATCGATCGGCTAAGCCAATGTTTTTTTATAAAACGTCGCAAGCTTTTTTTTATAAAAAACAAAACAATTTTTTCGCTCAACCATTGACGCCAAATAATTTTGAATGAAAAAAAATTACGGACGCTATATTGACTCCAAAGAAATGACTCCAAATAAATAAATAAATGACTAGACTAGATGAATAAAAAAATAGATAATAAATAAATGTTACCCGGTATTACAGACACATCTGAAATCATCTCCATCGACAACGCACGAGCTGTGCTCTCCGCAGGTCTCCCTGCCCTGAATGCAGGGATCTTCCTCCTCCAGCGGTGTCATCTTGGTATTCATGGCAAATCGAATGATTCCTTCGCGAGCCTCATAAGTCGTGAGTCCCCGAGAAAATTTCAACTTTGTTGTATTATCCCCCATGGGTTTAACATGAGTACAATCCTGATAAGTGATGGTCTGGTCAACTGAGAAAGGATACTCGCTGGGATTTCCGCCGAGCTTGTACTTCCGGCTGCTGTGGGAGCGAAGTGAGCCCCTTCTATTTGAGGTGTAGACTTCCTCGTAATCGCCATAGTCAACCCTGGAGTCGGGTGGAAGTCTTGGCAGTGTGCCCTGAATGTCGGCCTCCATCTTCAACTGGCCAAAAACGTCGAGACCCAGGTAGGTACTTCTTATTGTTATTCTACTGCCCGCCGAGTCGAATACCAACTCGGCAGTGTGATTGAATAGGCCGCCTGCGAAGCAATAAATTATTGGACGCAGGGCAATTTTTTTTTTGTAAATAATTGCCACCTGCATTGGCGAGCGAAGTGAGCGAGGGGGCGTAGACCGCCGGGATTGGAGATTAGAATTTAAAATTTTACTTTCGAACGAATCGGTTTCTGTCGAAGAGTCGATGTCAGCAGTTTCGGCGCAAAAAATTCCAAAAACGGCCCTAAAAGTCGCTAAAGAGCTTGAAATATCTGGGAACTGATGCCAGAAGGGCCCAAAATCGATAGTGAAAACCCCTAGAACCCCCTGGGCCTTTAAAAACGCTCAAAGACGACGGGAACGGGATGAAAAATCGAAAAAACTGAAATAAAAGCCTAAAGGGCTTGGAAAGGGCCAAAAAGGCCTACCTAGGGCTCATCTTCCTTCAAAAAAAATCAAGACTTCGGCATCCCCGGTCGGCTGGCGGGCCAGTCAGTCGGCCGTCCGGCCCGAAAGGGGGAAATGCCGAAAAACCAAAGAATCCCCCTTTCCATTCCGTCAATTTTTACCAAAATCGGCACTCTTTTGACGATATCTCAAAAACTATTGATCCTAGCGCCCGGCGCTCGAGCTCATTCGAAAGCTGAGCTCATTTCCGATCGATATAGGGTACTAGCAAGTTTCTAAAATGATTCCTCGAACCGTTTTAACAGTTTTCCTAAAATTCCTAAAATTACCAAAAAAGGGGTGGAAAAATCATTCTCGAATGAATTTTTTTAATGAATGGAAAAACAACAATTTTGACTGACGACTTATCTCAGTGTTAAGGTGTTCGTGGTTAATGCTGTTACTCAAGTAACTCGTTGGGAGTTGAAAAGTCAGCTCCTTTCGGAAACTAATCATTGTTACCTGTGAGCTGGTAGCCATTTTTTATCTCCCCCATTGGTTTAGCAAATAGCCACCCAATTACACCACCCAGGGTCCCTAATAATTGAAAGTCCTGGCCCACACTCTCGGGTATACGTGACAGTGCTGTATAGGTGCGGCCGTCTTTCGTCTGCACGTAACACTGGAGATCTCGGGAGGGCAATTCTTGACCATTTATTCGACCCGAGACTTTGCCAATTACTCGGAGTGGTGAATCTGAAATTTTTTTTTTTTGAAAACTTTTGAGCCAGTCGTTCGGGTGACTCATTCAAAGTTTCAAATTTTTTTCGCTTCACAAAAATTCTTATTTTCACTCTCACTTTCTTTCAAACTAGACGTGACAATAATTTTTTTTCAACGAAATTAGAATTGCCAATTGTTTAGAAGACTAAATTACCATTCGGCTGGCAGGACTTGCCATTGCCAAAAAATCCTGGCTTACAGCTGCAGCAAAATCCGTACTCGTAATCAATGCATGTCGCTTTACTGTGACATGTCGTTGCCCCGGTCATGCAGGTCTGATCCATTTGGATGTTGGAGTCTGGAAATATTTTGTTAACCACTTGACGCGCAAGTTGCACGTGGGCAAGCGTTAGTGTGTCACTTTGCCAATTGGAGATGTTAGAAAATTTGGATCGCAGTCAATTCAATTGATTTGTTTCAAAAAAATTCAGTGGAATGCTGGGTGTTTTTGGAATGATTGGAAGAGAAAGTATTTTACGTACTGTCGATGTTGTTGGGGGTCTTGACGTTCTGTCCCTCGGCGACTGGTCCAATCTGGAACACCCACTGGCCAGGTCTGTTGACGTTGGACCATCTGAATCGAAACCAAAAATGAAGAGTCGATCCTACCCACCGAAATATTTAATAAAAAAGCCTCGCGAGTCCACCCCAAAATTCTCCTAAATTTCTACTGACCGGAACAAAAAATACAAATGCCTCAGGAAGGGTTGACCACTTCTTGAGAAATAAATGGACCCGTCGAGAAAATTGATTTAAGATTCTAGAAAAATTGAATTTTATACTTGTCGATATTTTGAATTTGATCGGTGCCCGATCCTTTCAGCGTGTACATCCTCCCCTCACTCATGAATCCCGCCTGTGCTTTGGCATCTGGCAATCCATTTGGATGAGATTCACCCTGAATCCACTGAATACCACCATTCGGATATAAAAGTTCAATGTACGAGTGCGTGCCATTTGAGGATATCGCCACTTGGTAGGTATTGACCTATTGATTAGGAGCGGAAGAATCATTTATTTCCACTCATTCATTTCTCTTTTGGTTGACATGTCTTGAGAGAAAACAACCGCGGCTGATAATGAAGATTTACTTGTTACAAAAAATTATTTTCTTACTAATTTTTTAATTATCCGCAATTTTTCCCCTTTTCGCGTTGGCGGGGCGAGCGAAGTGAGCGAGGGAGGCGTGGCCTGCCGGGATTGGCGAGCGAAGCGAGCGAGGGAGGCGTGGCCTGCCGGGATTGGCGAGCGAAGCGAGCGAGGGAGGCGTGGCCTGCCGGGATTGGCGAGCGAAGCGAGCGAGGGAGGCGTGTCCTGCCGAGATTGGCGAATGAAGCGGACGAGGGGACGTGGCCGGCCGGGATTGGCGAGCGAAACGAGCAAGGGGGCGGAGCCCTCCCATGACAAGAATGCCTTCATATTTTGCAATACCGGAATACGGTGGTATAATTTAAATTACTGAAGAGAATGACTTCTACAAATTTATCCAGTGATTTTTTTCAGTAGAAAAAAATGGAAAAATCTATTTTCCCGTCTCAAGTAAATCTTCTTTGCCCGCAGTTATTTTTTCTCTGAGTGCGATAGGGCTCACTTTATCGCTCTTCTCGTTGTAATACCCCACGTCGAGCCACGTCGCCAGGAACACATGAGATGGCTGGAAATCCTCGGTATTCTTCAAGGCAGTCCGGATCATACCGCTGGCACGTGAGAGAACCTCCGGGTTATCCGTTTCGCTGTAGTAGATTGTACCGGAACCTCGGGTGTCCACATGAGTGTACAGAGGAGCAATCACCGGATCGTCCAGGGGAAAAGCGATGTTGAAAAATCTCTGCATCGATCGGATGAAGGATAGGACACCATTTCCGTTTACCTATTGCGGCAAATGACAACGGGAGAGGTAAAGTTTAATTATTTAATTTCACATTTCCCAGAATTTCGAGATATTTTCTCCTAAAATTGAGGACATCTTTTACAATTTTAATCCAGAGTAAAAAATATTCTGGATTCTCAAAGTGGTCACTCACTTCTCACCGACGAATTCCCGGTAATCCATTGAAGAAGTAAATAAATACGATAATCCACCCCTCAATTACGAAAATTAAGAGACCCCCCCCCCCCCAGCACGTGCCCCACCGACTGAGGCTCACAAGTGACGTAATCCCACATTTCAATTGGTGACTTCATGACAAAGTGAGTATTCAAGTGAATTGAAGTCATTCACCCACTAAGAGATCTGTGCTAGCAGTCCAAGACTCATTCTAATGCTCTTGTGGGCTGAAAATATGACCCTTCGAATTAAATGTTTCCACAGACATCCGAATGTCTTTTAAAATCACCCGAATCCCACCATGAACTCCATTCCCAACTCTGAATGGGGCCAACAATTGACGAGTGTTTACATGAATAGATAAAATCAGGTCGTGATTTACTACGAGAGGAGCCAGAAAAATTTGAAAGGCCAATGTCAGTGGAAATTTATTTTGAAACCTATTTCCGATCGACCCGAATTGTCCCAGGGGTTAATCATTCGCTCCGACTGTATTCTTAATTTCTATCCAAGAGACGAGAAATTTTAGGGTAGGCCTGGCTGACCTAATCCGATAACGTCTTGAGATCGTTTATTTTTGGGAGAAATTCTTTTGCTCAATTTCATTTCGTAAAATGCGCAATTTTTCTTTTTATTCGATTTATTAAACTAATATTTTTATTCATTTATTTATTTAGTTTGGAGATTTAGCAAGCCAGGCTGAAAAATATTGTGCGAGGGAAAATCGCCAGAGGATATGCTTTGATGGCCTAGACTCGTTGGATGTGTTGAATGACATCCAAACGTTTTAGACCGTTGGCTATCGTTTTCTCGGGCTATCAGCCAGGGTCGAGGGTCACAGAGCGCCGATGACACACAACATACGGTGATCGTCACGGTTTACATGGGCGAATGAGAAAGTAAGTTCTTGGGTGGAGATACAAGGAATTCAGTGGGTGAATTTTTATCTTAGCGATCGGGTTTTTTTATTCATAGAGAATTATCGCGGTTGGCGAAGCTGGCGAGCGCCTCTGCGAAAATTCATGCGGAATAATTTTGAGGTAATCGCGAAAGAGAATGGAGTGGATAATTCGCCCCAAAACGTAAAATTTCAGTTAAATTCGTTTAAAAATTAATCTCGTTTGCCCATTTCGTGAGAATTAATTTTTTTAGAGCAAAAAAAATGTCCGACAGCTGCTCTCAAATTTTTAATTCATGAAAATTGAAAAAATAAACTCAATATTTCGCGCAGAAATTTAACAATTTCTCAACGACACTTGCTCTCCGGTTGTCCCTCGTCGACGTAAAATTCTCCGACTCACATAACCGAGTATATCCCGGTTTTATGGTGATAAAACCGTTAACGCAATCGTGTAATCTAGTACAATCATTTTGATGAATAAAACTGGCGACTCGGGAGGGCCGAATGAAGATGATTGAAGTGTAGGCCGATCTCATCTGTATGAATGTTTTCTCCCGGCGGCCCCGAAAATACTCCAATTGTCCCAGAGCTCCGCCGACCTCCCATTACTCTCTTAATATTTATCGATGGAATCGACACGAGAATCGCCGGAGAAATAAACAAAATACCCTTGAAATAATGCGCTTGAGATATGCTATCTCCCCTGACACTTTATAATTTTACTTTGTAGACTTGGACTCCACCTCCAGGATGTTTTCCTGTTTGTATATTAGTGGAGGTGATAGTCTGGAGAGCTGGAGATCCCGAGATTCGATAAAATTCATTGACAATGCCGGCGTACAGTGAGTTATACTCCGACGTCGTGAGGAGAAAATTTTTAATGCAATTGTCATTGTTGAAATTGGTTGTAACGACGTTTTATTCAGGCTGTAATTGCCAACACGCCATTGACGGTATAAACAATTTCTCGGGGACTCCGGAAGCGATCGTTTGGGGCAGCTCATCGGCTGATTCCACTGATTGTTGGCTAGCGGTGAGCAATAATTCATCGATGAAATCATTGATCCGCTATTTATTAATATCCGAGAATCCCGTGACATCAGAAACGGCAATTTTTTTTTTATTGCATTCATGGGTTTTTACAATTATTGCGCGTAATTTTTTTCTCGTCGCGAAATGGGAATTTTCCCGCGGTTTGACCATTTTTTTGGGGACTGGAGAAGATTTTTTTTCGCGATTTGTTTAGGGGAAGTTTGATGAAATATTTTATGAGCCTTTCCAGATGTAATAAAAATTTATTTCAAGTGCTAATGGACTCGTAATGCAAGCCAATGATGATGCATTACAAAATTCCGATTGAATTGAAGGGGAAGACCGAGTGTCGGTGGGATTGTTATCAATCATTGATCCGTGATTTATTAATAAAGCAGAGACTTCCGAGAATTCAGTGACATCATAGGCTGTTAGTAAATTGTCATTTTTAACAATTACAAAATTACGCATAATTTATTTTCTTTGTTCGCGTATCGATCATTGGAAAAATTTAATTGTCGTTAATACTAAAATTTTATGAGTTTATAAATTCTCTGGAGAAATTTTCCCCCATTTCTTTGAATTTTCAGGACAACCCGCGAATTGTAAATTTTATTGTCAATTAAATTCCACTTTTTGATATTTTTAACATTGAACAAAAATTTTTTAATCACTAATTTGAATAATTAGTCTTTTTTCCGAACGGAACGGTAATTTTTACAAAAAAATTTCTCTCCGTGTACTCGAGACTATTTTAATTTTTCAAATTCATTGCAGAGTGACCTCTCCCCGCTATCCAAAAAACAAAAAATTCTCCAGCAAAAAATTAAATCGCCCGTCTACGAAATTTATTTCAAGTCCCGGATTACTGCATTTATACCACAAATTAATGCTGCATAAAAAGAAAAATGGTTTAAATTGAAGTCGATGACTGAGTGTCTGTGGAATTGTTATCATTCCCATGACACCACGTGCGCACACAAATTAACGTTAATGAGGGAATTAATCCCGTGGGAAGATGAATGAAAGTCAACAAACCGGGTGAAAATAAAGTGTTTAATACTCACGAAAATACTGTTGTAAACTTTGTCGTAGAAATTAATGGGTGTCTTGAGTTGAACTTCGGCGGACGTTAATTGGCCATTCTGATCGGTCTGAAGGGTCTGGGGGCCACCACCTGTGTAGGGGTAGAGGGTGTCCTTGGTGAGGCCAAGGGCCGAGGGAACGACGAGGATTGCTAGGAGCAAGAAGACCTGGTTCGCCATCCTCGTGGCAAATTCAGTCGGAATTACACTATCTTATTGACGCTTTGAACTTGCCTCGAACTCTCCCAGAGAAGAACACTCGTCAGACTGCGATAAATTTGTCAGAGCCGAGCGGGGACTGAACAATTGATGCCAGTGGTGGGCACGAGCCCCCCACCTCTTCGCTCGTGAATTTAATCGTTTTGGGTTTCAGTTGGAGAATATCATGTGACATCATGTGATTTTTGGATTGATGATAATTAATGGGAGAAAGTACTCCGACTGGTCCATTGGTTGGGATCAATGAGTACTGGAGTATTTTTCTATTCAATTTTTATTACACTTCGAGGGCATTTTTCGGCCTACTAATCAAGAAAAATTCTAAGCAATTTGCCTCTCAAAATGTGAAGTTATAAAATTCACATCATACAGTTTAAACAAATACATCTCACAATTTTGTAAAGCAATTGTCTAATTTCCAAAAGCATCAATTCACGAATCCCGAAGGAAATCCCTCCTCAAGAGAGTCCATAAGGGACGACCCATTCGACTGAAGAAATCACTTTTATCCCATCCACTCGTGTTTTTTTTCACTCCGCGCGGAGGACGAACATCTCGTCTCATCATTACTTCATCTCACTACTTAACCCAGTGCAT
This sequence comes from Psyttalia lounsburyi, assembly GCA_030522865.1. Lineage (NCBI taxonomy): Eukaryota > Metazoa > Arthropoda > Insecta > Hymenoptera > Braconidae > Psyttalia > Psyttalia lounsburyi. Next base: position 39,171 of record JAPYZN010000063.1, read on the forward strand.
GGGCGGTTTCGTATTCCCATCGACTTGATTTTCATGCGTGATAGGGTGCCCGGAAACATCTCGAAACACGAAATCGACCCAAACGACTGGAGGTGGCAATTGGTTGTTCTGATTCCCACAATTGCACACTTATCTCGAATGATTTCGTCGAGATTTCATTTGCATGAGGGACGTACAGAGGGAAGTCTCAATCATTGGAGTCTATTATCCTGGGATGCACATTGTAAATTTATCCTTTATTACAAGAAATTACATCACTAATTTGTACATATAAAATATAAATATCATACAATTGGTTTTATACAAAGATGGTCTTACTGGATTATTTAAAAATGGTTTTTATTTATTTATTTTTTTGTTTCTCATTGCAGACGGAGTATCTGGTATATCACGGCAATAATTCCGTCTCATTTACGTTTTTTTTTTTGGCAGTGCTTCAACACATTTTACATCGACAGTAATAATTGTGATTCAGATAATTTTTCCATTCTTTTTTTTATTTATTTTGGTCGAGTCTTATTGTTCAAGCGATTAACAATTACAACGGAATACGATGGAATTTTTTAATGAGTTCTTGTGCATTCGATAGACTAGTGGATTTCTTTAATTAATTGGAACAAGGAGATCGGTTTATTATTATTTATTAATTTTTTTTTTTCTTCAAAGGAGAAAAACGAATGATTAAAATTGATTCACGATGTAACAGGTAAATAATCGATAAAAATTTGTATCAACGAAGGGGTTCAGGGTAAAAATCATCGCAGGAGAGCTTTTATCTACATTTCATTAATCTCGAGTATAATTCGAGACTCAAGGGGGGGGGCCAACTATCGAGTTAATATGGACAAATCTTCACCGAAGCTGTAAAATTTTTTTCTCTACACTCGTCAGTTTCTCTCAACATTGCTAACAAATACTTGTTTCTTTGCGATTTAAAATTACAATTAAGTTATTTTCTCTCCCTCTCTCGTACACATCATCTCTCTCTCTAGTAGGTGAAGTACAGAGCGCTACCTCGTGCGGCAATTGCGATTTAACGATTAAAGCTACGGTAATATGTTGAATGAATCGTGCGTTGAGTACATCTCCCTCTCTCTCTCTCTCTCTTTCTATTCTCAATAGGTTCAGCTTCGTTTGCAGTTGGGTGATTGGTATTTGGCAGTTGGGCTGTTTCTACGATAATGGAACACTTGATTTTTGAGTGTCTCCGTCACCTGACGATGACAATTTTTGAGTAATTTCCGGGTGGGAATTTTTATCACAGAGTTTCAATGAAATTTCAATAGACGTCGTAGAAATAGAAAATAGAAAAAGTCAATGGAATTTGATGGTAAATATTAATAATTATTGTAAATTGAAATAAGTCAGGAAATTCTCATTCTCTGCTGGTGAAAAATGTCTAAATTCATTGAATTTTCAGTGAAATCCTCAATTTTATGATTTTTCTTTCCTCTCCCCTAAATTGATTAATTTTCTTTTCAACAGTCAAGAGTCTTGCACAAGAAATATATATCAGTCTTTCCTGGTTTTCTATGGTAAATTCGATATTTTTATAGCCCATTACATTAAAATTTCATTCGAATTGACTCTGATGGTGATTTTAAAAAGTTTCTTACTTTATTCATTGACTACTTACGTGCCTGTTTTATTAATTCAGTCAGGAATTATAACACTACCTCATCAATTTTCATTTAATTAATTCTGGAATAATACTTTGGCAATAGCCGACAGTCTTTTAATTGGATGATTAATGAGGCGATGGATTTAGTACGTCGGCAATGATAAGTATTAATTAATTGATGCAAATTGAACATTTCGAGTGGATGATTTCATTGATTTAATGGAGTCCTGAGGGTGATTCTAGTTATCACGATATTCGCTTTTCCGGTTTGTGGGGCGGGTGGGAATCGAAACATGTCACTAGGAGGACGTGGCTCTTGCAGGCTTCTACCCTCTTCTGGAGGATCGAGGTTTCCGACTCCAGTGCCTCCAGGAAGGACGGATCACGCCAGTCCATGCTGTCCTCAACGTATACTGAAAGAAAAAAAAATTATCATTAACAAATTCAGAGCGATTAACCAATTGTTGCGACTTCAGCTGATCTCTCGAATAATTAGTTACACTCGACATGATTTTTATAATTTTAAACAATATCTCAACTCACAGTCATAGGTCCATCTGTCGTCCGGTATCGACAATCTCTTTTTCGCATTTCTAAGTTCAATTTTAAGTAGGCGCTGGCGCAGTCGTAGGCTGTTTATCCTGGACATCGTGCCACGTGGCTCCGAGCGTAGACGACCTCGTCGATCCAGTATTTCCACGTCCTCGTCTGTGTAAACGAGTATCACGGGCACCTCCAGCTGTTCCTGGTGCACGTACTCTCCCAGCTGTCCCACCGCTGAAACACCCGCACAACGTCGAAGTTAGAACACCCAGTGCGCCACCTGAGGAAAATGATTATTCTTACGGTGGGGAGTGGCTGATGAATGAATTTCTCGAGAACTTGAATTCAAAGTTTTTCAGGAATCAAGAGGGGCCACGTCAGGTGTCAAATCGTCTCTCATTTTTTACTTTTCATTTCCGAAATTCATTTACTCGTTTTAACCATTTGTCTTTTCTGCACTCGTTCTCATTCAATTTTTTAATTAATCCGCTGGAATAAGTTGACGGAATTATATTATTCGATTCTCTGGAGAATCTCGTCGGGTGGAACTCCAAAATTATTGGAATAAAACGATTTAGTAATTTATTAAAAAATTCTGTTCACGATTTTTGAAAGATTTTATTGGGGCATTGATTTGGGATTTATTACCTTGATGCTCTTGAAGAGCGCTGGTCTGCCTCGACGAATCACTAGCGATACTGCTTGTCTCACTGTCTCTGACCACACTGTCATATCCCGAACTCTCGGCTCTGTGTCTCGAGAGTGTCGCCGGCGAAAGTTTGGCTGCCTTGGGGGTGGAATCTGCCCCCGAATCGTAACTCTCTCTGCTCAAACCGTACGACGAACCGAGACTCAGAAGTTTCCGTTGCATTCTACCCGAGGACGGCAGAGAGGACGGAATTGATAATTGCAGAGGGACATTCACTGAAAGAAACCCAAGCCCATTAGCCGCCAATTAAGATCGCTGATGGGAAAAAAATGCCACCCCGTTATTGAAATGTTACGGAATTCCATAATTTTAGGGAAAATGCACGACAACAACTGATTTTAATGGCATTTAACCGTTCACCGACACTTTCCCTTTTAATCCCCCGAATTTGAATAAAGTAATCGCTTTCAAAATTGCAAAATTAAGAAAATCATCAACTGATAATTCTCACTAAGTCTCGAATTTGAAAATAAAAAAAACAATCCAGCGAATTTTCGGGAAATTAAATAAAAATTTCAATCGATCTTAAAAAATCTCTACCTGGAACTTTCGTCTCCTCCTCAATATCCGATTTGCCGGTGACAGTTCTCTCCGATCGTTCGGCAGTGGTGAATAATTTTTTCGCCTCGATGTACTCCTCCTCAGGATCCGACCCAGAAGCCCCATTACCCGGTATCCTCTCGATCTCCTCTTTTAAATTCGGATTGGACGCGCCATCGGGATGTCTGAGACTAGAAATATTGCACTCGCCAAGTTTTCCGCAGAATCTCCTAGGGCTCGCCAGATGAGCGACACTACTTGGATACCAGTAAGACGCGGTTGCTGGACGAGACATGCTCTGGCGACAGTTATCACAGATCTTCTCCTGCTCGGCTTTGCCGACAATGTAAGCCGGCTCACTGTAAATGCTGCCGTGATTGCTCGCATTGTCATTGAACAGAACGTCCGACAGCGAGAGGGATTGGCAGCGCGACGGCGGGCGGAAGACATTAGCTGGATTGGAAATATATTTATGGAAGGAAGAACAATATTTTTCGCAATGCTCAATCAAGTGTCAGACGATGTTCATAATAAAATCATCCAAAAGCCAGTGTCAAGTTTTTAAACTGTCAGTTGTCCTCAAAAGAAATCAAGGATTCTCAAGGGCCAAATAAATCTCAGGACTGACAATTCCAGTGGAAATGGCAGGTGAAAGGTCAGACGAATTGATTGTCCAGTGTTTGTCAAGTTCAGGTATTCTCAGACGATCGCAAATAAAAACTAAGCAATACTCATGCTACCATATCCCATCTCCCCCGTCAATAATCCGACTACCAGAACTAAAAAAAAAATGGAGAAAATTCTAAATGAAGTGACTACTTACAGGCGCCATCCCTCACACTAACAGCCGACGAGTTCTCCCTCTGATAAGTCACGGAATTCGAGACATTAGCCAGCGCCAATTTGCTCTGATAAAGTTCATGCAGTCTAGCCAATTGATCGAATTTATGTCTAGTCTCCTGCTCAAGGAAATCCTCATGGTCGAAATAGGGTCTAGGTAGTACCCCCATTCCCGCATTAATTCCCTGTTGAAACTGCGGTTTGTATCTCTCGCTGTCTGACATAACTGACATGGAATCAGTGAAGGTGGAGACAATAGTCAGATTCTCCTGACTGAGTATCCTCAGTGGATGTTCCTCCTGATCGCTCTCGGGCAATGGATTCTCCCCCATGCAGAAGGCGATATCCTCCTCGGTGACTTGTAGACAGGAGTCCTGCATGGGTACAGGCTCGAGATCTTCCACCTCAACAATCTCAAGTATTTCATCCTCAGATGACAATGAATGCCGCGACGGAAGGATATCTTTGTGGGATAAATTGAGGCTCTCCATGGAAACTTCTCTGCTAACTCCATTACTAAGTGGCTCAATGAGGGGCAGAGGGGGTGGTACAACGATCTCCTCGTCGTCGTCCTCGTCCTCCTGAGCGCTGTCCAGTCGGCACTTGCCGATGCTCTCCTCCATGCCAGGACTCGCCGTGAGATCCAGTCCAGAGTCGTCGTTGGACTTGATATTGAGAAGATTCAATTTAGCACCGTGTTTCTCAGAGCAGTCCTCCAGGTCAGTGGCTCTCAAGCTATCGCTCCCAACAGTGGACAACGACGTATCATCCTCACCATCCTCGAAGCTCCTGAAGCTCCCCATGTCCTTAAAAATCCCCGACTTGGAGTCCTTCGAAGCTGTCGAAGTGGACGCCGCATGTTTCGCCCTCTGTATCTGCGACGACTGGTTCTCCACCCACTTCCTGATCATAATCTTCTTGTGATTGTCCATGAATCCATACCCCCCATGCTGCGTGGACGACGAGGTGTTCAAGGCAGGCAGAGCAGAGCTCAACTGCATCGGCCCATCAATCCAAGTCTCCCTCTTGTGATGAACATCCTTGAGAAGGTGTCGCGCTTCAGCCACCTTGGACCTCGATATCCTCGGCCCATCGATCCACTGCTCATCAGATCCACCTGTCGTACCAGCTGGTACTTTACTGGTGGTGTTCGTTGGTGAATCATTACCCCCTTTGGCTACCGCAGTCGGCGCTTTAGTCGATGAGATTTTTCTCGCAGGGCTTGCCTTAGGAGTCACCGAGTGCGCCGGCGATGTCTGCTTCGAGGCTGTCTGCGTTAAACTCTTGACAGCCTTATTGGCTTTGTGCGCTGGGCTACGCTCCTCCGGGATTTTAGTCGGTCGTTCGGCTGCCGATCCCCGGAGTGCACGTCCCATTGCGCAACGATTGTCACCCGAGTTTAAACTTGGTAAATAGACAGGTGGATGTTCACCGTCTGTTGCATCATCAGCACCAGGTCCTACATAGATAACAGTGTCGGCTGATAAATCACTTGAGGATGGATCACACTCGCTCGTTTGTCTCGCTGCCTCCTCACCGGAACTACCACCGCTGCCATTACCCTGTCCACTGCCGCCCACAAATTTTATCTTACGCCGGCGCATTCGGTGAATTCGCGACGCTAATTGAACTGTTGTCAGGGTCTCTGTGTAGTGTTGAGCATTTGGGGAAACATGGGCTATCATCGCTGCATGACAGGTTAATGACCCGAGACACTCCTTCAGGAGTTGCGTCAATTTGTGCTCTTTGTAGGGCAGATGCTTCTGCCCATTGAAGATCGCTAGTAAAATATTACCGAGTCCCGAGAGTGGTATGCCCCCTGCGGCTTTACCTCTGTCCGAGTTACCCAGGTCCATTAAGTGGAGTCTGCTTCTACCGCCGGCAACTGAAAATTGTTTGAGGGGAAAAAATACCACTGCTTCCATGATTTATGGCTAGCTCTGGTGGTGATGGTTGAGGGAGGCCAGCTTCAATCGTTGTTCTTAGACTGGATTGTGTCAATAATTGGGAACATAGGAGGGAGGGGAGGGGCGGGGGAGGAAGACGTTTCGGTCTGGGACGAAGATATGAGGTTGGGGAGGACTTCTTGAGTAGACTTAGATCATTCTGGCTCATTGCTTACCTCCACCCTTGCCAGCTACACTGTATTGGTACACGTGCAGGGTGTACAGCATGTGGGCATCGCCGTCCTCCCGCTGACGACCTGCCACTGCTGCGTCCAGGTAGAAGGCCGCTCTCTCCGCTGTTGGGGCCCGGATTTCGCTGTGCTGCTGGAGGGACAGAGAACCGAAGAATGGATCGTCTCGTAGGTAGACTGCCGGCGACTGCTCGGAATCTGAAATCATTGATGTGCTTGGGCATTGTATGAAGAGGTATTTTAGAGGAAAATCCTTGAGAGCTTTTACAAAGGTTTTTCCTCATCACTTCCAGGCCTCACTTATCTCGGTTTATTCACAGCCTATATGTCCCGGGGAGAGAGAGAAAAAAAAACACCGGCTACATTACTTTTCACAGGGCGTGAGTTTCTCCACCATATGTGGCCCTCGGCTATGCATGAGACGCGTTTATTTCACGTGCGAACGTGAACATATAGCCTTATAAAATACAGTTAAACGTTATTTAAGGGGGCGCCTGGGCTCTGGCCATTTTGAAATTTTATGGATGACTTGTATGAGCTGTTGTTACATTGATCCAGACGTCGTTGAGTTTATGAAGTCACGTCGGACATTGTCATTACTGGGGGGGGGCACATTTTTTTTATCGCTATTTCGATTGAAATCATGGAAATGGCTTTTCTACCCCAATTCCGATCATTCCAAATGCGCTGAGCGACGATTTATCTGCCCTTGCGGAGACTGGAAATTCTTAGGTGGGGCGACTGCTCGAGGGGTGGGCCACTGGCGTAATACACTGGGGAGGGTAAATCAAATGACTGATCGCAGGATTTTTTTTTTTTTTGCTTATGGACAGATTTTGAAGGCGGCATTCGACAGAGGAAAATAATTGAAAAAGCAAAATATTAGGGTAAGATTATTTGTCAACGGTCTAAATTAAATTCAATTGTGAAAGAATAAGGGAAGACGCAATTGAAGAAAAACATGAGGAGTACAACTCTTCTGGTATTCAATTTAATCTCAAGTTTCATTTTGTCTTTATTCGACTGAGTCCTCTCTGCACATCATCCAGTCTCTACTTTTCTCCCCCAGCTGTTGTTACGTTTTCCCTGCAGCCACTTAAACCTACCAGCCCGGAAATACTGTCCATTCTCAGGGGCAACTTTTATGAGAGGGAAAATGCCAACAAGGTACATGCACCTGGTAATTAAGGAAAAACACCCGGAGAGCACTCGCTGTCCCCATTTTCTTTCCCCTTTGATATTACGTAAGAAAGAATAGTGAGGAAAACTTTAAGACTCATTGCTCACTTTAAAGTGAATTCTGCGACAAACAATTATAGGAATCGGTAAGAATTGCGGTTCACCCGCAGGTGGAGAATGAGAGAAAAGTGATTTCCGAGGATAACAGTTAATTACTTAATAAGCTGGAAAATTAATTGAGACGTGGTTTAATTAGTTTTGTCCCTTCAAACGTACTTTGCTTCCCTTTCTCGATAGGAAAAGTCACTGGAGTCAAAGTTAAACTGCTTGGGGGGGTGGAATGTAACAAGTTTTAGGCGATTCAATTTTTTTTTGTCTTCTCATTTTCAATCTCTTTCATGGCAAATTATAATTTTCCTTCTTATAAATGAAACAGGACTTTATCAACTTTGTAATTTAATATTGGAGTGGTGTGACCAATTCATTAGGGCAGTCTTTTGATAGGAGTTGTCCTCCATTAGGATAATTCACGCCAGGAAGAAGAGAATTCAGGGAAAATTATGGAAATAATTGAGGTAAAAATTAGCGGACGGTTCATTTAATTTGAAAAATTATTCTAAGAAAAAAAATTCTCCTCATTTCTTCCTGGACTGCGAGTGAAAAATTTTTTAAATAATTTTACGAGGCAATTACTCAGAGTTCAGAGTGTGCGGCAATTTTTCATCGATGAAATACATTTTTGGACGATTTTATGATCTCTCGGATGTACTCAAAGAGTATTAATGACTTTTCGTGTAAAAACACTCATAAACCGATCGCACCACAAGTTGCTTGCTTTTCAGGGATTACCATTGGCATAGGCAGCGAGGAGATCCTTTAATTGCTGCTGACCGGTCGTTAATTCGACGCAACTGACACGAACACTAAATCTGGCACCTGTTCGTTGACGCTGTTCAGCTATTCCTCTAAATAACCACGTTATGGCGCAAGGGATTGCCCCCAGGGTGTGACCAGCTTCCGGAGTTCCCAGCATTGTATGAGATTTCCCTGAAATGATACAAATGAATAATTCATTAATTCGATAATCTCAATATTTATCGACAAATTCAATCCACCAATCGAAATCGGAGAGAAAAAAATCTAGAATTGATCGCAATTTGTTGGTAACATTTGGCCACCCCCCACGAAAAATCCGTTGGACAATTTATTTATTTTACATAATTATTTACGAAAAAAATTCTCGACGTGCAGTCTAACCAGAATGTCAAGTGCTATTTTTTTTTTACAACACTAGAAGTTGAATTATCCTCTGCACTCCGTACTCCCATTACCGCTCGTATCCATACAAACCTGCGAAAATTTTTTAACAACCTCTCGTCATACTAATGTTAGCACAGCATGTCCCTGACAGAATGATCTTTCTACACTGCGCAAATGCAACTGAAATCACCAGATATGTTTCCCCCAAATGTATAAAAACGTAACATACACCACAACACGGTTAGACACGTGTAATCCTACACGTTAAAGGACACGTTGCAGTTAATGGCAGTGAAATTTATTACCCCCTGTCGTTTAAATGTTGGCGATTCCGCTGATGATATTTTAACGACCGGGCTTCTGCACTTCCACGCTACAGTGGCTCAATACAGACTCGCAGAAATGGTGAATTCAGCCCATGAAGACGGATAAATAATTCTTTATCAGAGATAATCTGCTGGCGAACGTAACAACAATTTTTGATTTGTTGAGGTGCATTTTTTTTTTTTTTTTAGGAACGAGGGGAATTGAATTTATTTGATAAATCCGAATTGTCGCAGAATTTCATTTAAAAAATTACGTAAGCCACTCCTACTGCTGCGATTAATTAAAATTAATTAATGAGCAGTCATTGGGGTAATACCGCTTCATAAAAATTATTAATTCAGTGCATGAATCAGAGATAATCTATAGAGGATCCTAATAACAATTTTTAATTTGATGAGGTACAATTTTTTTCGTATTCCCGGGAATGTTGGAAAATTTCTATTTAAAAAAATACTCATCAGTGATTATCCTCACGAGAGATGGGTGAAAAAAGGAGATGAACTTGATTTTTCTCGGGGCGTAATGCAGAGAGAAACTGAGACTCGAGTTTGCTTACTTTATTCCAATATTTTCGTTTTATTTTCATTTTTAACGCTACTTTTCTCGTCTGTTTGTTTCGTTTCCCTCGTTACTTTATCCCGTATCTTCTCATCGCGACTCTTTTACTTGGCATCATCCGCTCTCCCTCGTAATGATGAATTTGCATGCAAACTCGATATCACTACTTAAAATGTAAAACAACTTTGCTCTTCTTTGACTGTGTACCGAGCGCCTTATGACTCGAGTCCCGAGACAGTGCTCATGCAGACATTTGAATAAGAAATTTGTATTTTGATTTATTTAGGTGTTTCATCTGCTTTATTTTTTTATTCAACCCTCTGCATAATTGATGAGGCTTGTTTACCTAGACCAGCATGACCGAAGCAGAAGAGACAGCCGTCGGTGCCGTTTATCACTGCGTGAATCACGTCGGTCAGGGCGCTCGAGCAGATTTCCGTCTGAAAAAGAAAATACCATTTCAATTTTGACAAATTAACATTTTTTTTACCTATCAAAACCCGAGAAAAATTGATCTCCAATGTTAACCTATCAAAAACAAGCGCTAAAATAATTGAATTAATTGGATAAAATTTTTTAATTGTTTTCTCCTCATAAATTTCTCCCGAGAATTTGTGATAATGTCACCAAAAGCGGTTCCTAAAAATCAAAACTCCAGAACATTTTTCTGTACAGGGTTCAGTTATTTATTTATTTTTTAACAAAACACCGATCGATAGAATCGTGGAGCATATTTCACGGGATCAAAATGTATCGAGACATCCTGGGAGAAATCTAAGGGACGAGAAAGTTGTGTGTTGGGACCAGAACAAGATTGAAATCTTTGAGAACGTGAATTGGATAGAGCTGGAGATCGAAAGGGACGTCGAGGGCGGAATGGGCGATGCAAATCTAGTCTGCCTCTACAAAGCCAGCGGGAGAGGGTTTTGAAATAGAGGTGAACGGTTTAAACTTAATTAATAGTGGTCTTTTTCAACAGACCAACATTGGAAATTGACTTTCCCTCGGTGAGTCACGTATTGGACTAAAAATCACTCCTTCAATTTCTAATTCGCGGATTTCTCACGGATAAAATCATTTGATTACCCCCGCTAAACAATTTAAAACAGCCTTCACTGGTTAACAATTGAAAAATAATTAATTGAAGAAGGATTTGGGAGTGTAAAATTATTTTTAGAAAATTCTCACGGGCTTTTAGAAAATCTGAAAAAATCTGTGGTGTCTCTCGATAATTGTCCCCCTCCCTGTCGGGAAAAAATTAATAATTGTTTGCAAATAATCTACTGGGGACTGTTGCAGACCAGTGAGTAAACATATTGCCCAAGTTTAACTACCCCACAGCAGTGTCACTGCCGCCCGGATACAAGCCGATGTGGCGGTTAATGAAATACGTGACCAGAACCTCCATCATAATCTCAAACACTTGATTGTACGGTACAACGAGAAACTCGGGGAAATATGGGGGATCGTGAGGAGTCGTCAAGGGCTGACGTTAACCAGTAGGTTTGTCCAAGAACCTCCTCCTCCCTCGTGCAGTCCAAAGTTTCGTGTAAGCAAGGTATACGAGCCACTCGGTGGACCTCCACAAGCCTTTAATGAAATTTACATGGAAACCCATCGAATTCAAGTGGAGCGTTTAAGGATTTTGACAGGCTCTCAGTTTAATTGAAATTCGGAGCCCAGACTGGAGGGGACTTTTTGCCAAAATTTTTTCCAACTTTCGACAAATTCATTCCACAAATTGAACTCAAGAAAAATTTCAGTCAATCCCATTATTATTATTTTTACCTATTATTTAATTCCAATGATTGATAACTCAGAGACAAATATTCTGTAAAAATTAAAATTCTATAGGAATTGAAGAGAATAAATCTGTAGACTTCTCCAAATTTTCCAGTCTCTCACCAAAAAAAAAACGAACAAGTCACGTAATTTTTTTGGAAGGCGTAAAATCAAACAGAAATTTCCACGATAATTTTGCCCTAGAGCCTAAAAATTCTTGGCTGTTTAAGAATTTTTACGGAACGTTCCAGAAAAATTGAAGAAAATGCGGTTAAAAATCCCCTCACTCAGAATTAAAAAAAAAAAGAGAGAGAAAAAAACCGAAAAAAAGTGGTGGCCAAATGTGGAAAAATAACAGATTAAAAAGTGATAAATTTCCGTGGGGAAAGCTTTGAGACCTGGAAATTCCCGACACGTACCCACGAACCATCACTCAGCCCTGAAAAATCGGCTATCAGACGTTTCAATTACCCCCGAATACACTCTCATTCATTTCATCATTCCGGAATTAAAATGTTCACCCCGAATGTGACTAGGATTCCCTGGATTTTCACCCGTTGTCGCCTCCATGTGATCTCAAGGAATTAGACTTACAGAGCGCGTCTTGAGTAAAGCAATATTGGCTCAACGTACTGAATACATGATGTAGGGCCCTGCCGACTTCGACCTTTTCCCCGTGAGTGTGTCGTGTTTGTATGTATCGTCATGTAGCCTCGCGATACGAGGGTTTGAAAGGCTAGTTCCAGGAGGGGGAGTGAATGTAAAAGCTGTGTCGGCGGATGTTGGAATAATATTTTCATCTTTGTGAAATGTCTGATAAATCCCACGTACTCTCTTTCGTATTTCCTATTCATCATTCTTTAAGAACATCTTTTCTTTTTTTTCATTTAAAGAGGAACTATTTTTTAAACATAAAAATATATTTTTTTAATTTCTTATTCGGATGTATTATATCGGGTTAGAGCGCCCCGCCCCCGACAACCTCCGCGCCCCAATTGGAAGGGGCCACGCCCCCTTCGCTCACTTCGCTCGCTCTCCTCCAATCGCTTTTTTTCTATTGATTTTTTTAATCATCTTCTCATTGACTTTTATAAATGATTTTTGAAAAATAATGCTAATCATTTTTTTATCTCGTTTTTTTTCAGGTTAGAACCGCCCCCTCCTCTGGCTGCGCACGCCAATTGGAGGCGGCCACGCCCCCTTCGCTCATTTCGCTCATTTCGCTCACTTCGCTCACTTCGCTCACTCTCCTCCACTCTTGGATGCACTTGTCTGGAGTTCATCGACAAATAATAACGTACCGCCGACCGTAATTATCATTACATTATTTTTCAAGATAAACTACAATTAACAAGTTAATTTAATAATTTAAAAAAAAATTATTCCATCAATTCCGCTCGTAAAAATAATTTCTCCACATAATGGAGTTGTCTAAAATAGACATCCGACGTCGCACTATAAAAAAATAAAATAAAACAAATCTCGTCACCACAAAAATAATTTACCAATGCAAAAAGACCCATTAGACATCAATGCACACGTCCGCCTGATGTATTCACTTTTACATAAACTGATGGTCGATATCAAGTGTGTATAGATGCATGTGAACGATTGCTGTGGGGATGGTATTGCGATAAAAATCTTATCAAGTGCAAACAGCTCGCAGTAATGGGGACGTTCGTCACCATGGGGACGAGTTTACCTCGCCCAGTTGTTTGAAATTCTAAAACCCGATCAGTCGCGTTTTCACGGTTATAACCATCGGTGTAATACAGCATAAATGTATCATCCAATCGTTGGACGAAATGCTGGCGTATTTACGACGACTAAAAGGTTTTTAAAAATTTAAATGGATGATTGTGAGAGTGGAAATTGGAAGAAAATATATGGATTCAGCGGGTTTTGTTTTTCTCCTGTCATATTTTAGTGGGGGGGCGAGCGGGGGGATATTTTTTTTCATCGCGAGGGGTGGACTGACAGCCCTTGGAATAATGCAATCTTTATTCCACTTAACCATCGGCTTTCAAAATGAAACCAGATAAACCCGTCGATACCGCATGAGTGAGATTGGATTTAACCGTAGAGTTTCGTCAACCTACACGGACTTCCACCACTTCACCCACGGATTTGCCAAATGCTTTTTTGATCCTGGCTCCCCGCCACTCTCCCGCCCGCTCACCCCGAAAATCCCCACGCGTGGGAGAGGAGTACACTTGGTCCCCAGGCGCCAATGAGGCCAATCTCCTGTGTAAATCGCGACATATTTCACGACACTAGGGGGACGGGCGGGAGCAGCCACTGAAACTGTAGCCCCCTCCCCCCGCACTGTTGAGGACTTACGTGGGGGTGAGGGGGTGAAAAGTTTTCGAACCTGTTATTCTTGGCTCGACGTGATTTCTTGCTGAGGTGTATCAGATTTTTCTTTATCTTTTAGCGATCCTGGAGGGAATTTTCTTACGTTTTAGAACAATTGTTTTAATGACATTGGGAAAATTCTGGTGAGTAGTTTTTGGGGGTTTTAGTTCATTGAACATTGCTACGCGTTGGAAAATTTCCCCGTCTTTAACGAAAATTCTGTACTCGCCTAGACAATTTTTAGGGAGTGGTGAGCACATTTTAATTGAGAAGTTGGGGAATTTTTCACGGAAAATTCAGTTGAGTATTGAATTTAGATATTCAATTAATTAAAATCTGCGAGATTTGATGGGTATCATTTTAATCCAGTTCTCCAAATATTTCGGCTTCTCATTTTCCAGAAAAAAAAATAGAAAAATAAGTGACAACAGTTGTTTCGAAACAGATGATTTTCTGCAATTCCCAAAATTATGTAGTCACAATTTTCGTGCAATTCCCGCTTGAAAATTCAATTAGCCGTCGATGCTTTGCCCGAGATGTGCATCGAATATGCACGTCCCTCAGACAGCCCATAAACATTCAGAGTGAGGGTCTCCCAGGGTCGCCGGGTTCAATCAGCATTTGGCAGTGGAGCAAATGAGCAATAGATCCGGCGAGTGGAGTGCGAGATGGCCGAGAGAGGGAGAAAGGGAGCGCTAGAGCGTCGGCGAGAGAGAGAGAGAGCTCTCTCTTCTCCCGAATGCATTGTGCCAAGGAGTCCCGTTGGCCAACACCATCAAAATCCCTGAAATGCACCTCTTCCACTTGCATAACCGTAGGGCGTAGGGAGGTCCCTATCTGCGAAGCCATGTAATCTCCAGCGTGACTATTAGTCGTAAGTCAATAATAAAGCCCTTGTCCCACTACGGCCATTCTAGTTGCGGTGAATTATCCAGAGGTGGATCGACGGTGGGAGGGGGGCCTATGGTAGGGCATTGTCTACCTAGGGCAGCCGTTTTGCGGCAATAGAATTGTCAGCGCTGAGGCCAATACTCAACCATTGCCTCTCTATGCCAAACCTAATTGAGATGGATGTTCTCCGACGACTGAGCTTTCATTTGCTCACCTCCTCCTCCACTCGCTCTCTCTCTTCCTCTCCCTCTCGCTCGGTTCGCGGGTTTTCTTTCAGTTACCCCTTTTTTTCTTTTCAATTCCTCCATCTGTCAAGTTCAGTGCACTTTCATTTCGACACTCTCAATGGATCTAATCTTGATCTCTGGCTCTCCATCGGGAAATAATTAACTCGCGATGATTTATTTTTTTTTTATGATGAAAAGTTACTGGAGAACTGTTGTCAGTTCAATGTTTCTCAATTTTTTTACAATTGCAATTTTTACGATTTTTTTTTCTGTCTCTGGAATACTCAGAAAACAAATTTATTGTAATCAATTTCTTTTTGGATATTAATTGATTTTTAGTTGTCTAAGAATATTTGAAGGCCTATTTGATTTAATTTAAATGATTCGAACCTCAGATTGGGGTTGGAAAGAAAATTTAAAATTGAGAGTTTATAAGACGTCTTTGAAATTAAAAAAATAAAAAGAACAAATGACAAGAACTCCTCACGTTCCAAAAAATCCATCAACTCAAGTCCTCCAGACTCAGCCTCCCTTTTTCCGAGCTTTTCCCACGAATTATCGAAGGGATTTCATTCTCGAAAAGCCATAAACTGACAACGTATCCTTCCACGGACACTATATACGGATTAGACCCAAATACAGAGAAGTACTAGGGGTTAAGAGGAAACTCGCGTGGGAAAAGTTTCTCACAGTTGTACAAAGGATACAAGTGAAACTGTGGAGAAGTTTAGCGAAGAAAGCAGAGACGAAAGTGGAAATGGCGGAAAGGTAATTTCAGGTGGGATACTTGGAACGTGACGCATGAGGTCCTTTTGTGAGATATTCTATTTGCGAAAATGTCTTGGGTAAGCCCGCACTGGATACTTGATTACAAACATCAGAGGAGATAAAATGAAGTGAATCATGAGCTGGAGAGATGGGGGAAAACCTTTAATAAAGCTCACAATGACCCCTTTGTGGCAATATTATTTTTTCCATTCGCTTTTTTCCCCCGTTTTCACTATCTCCAGTCGGAAAAATACCCACCCCCCCCGGAGTTTATGAGGACTCCTATTGGGGTATTAAATCACTCGAACGTTTCGCGACGGTAAATTGAATGAATATTCAGAGCAATATTTTTTGGCATTTACTTTTGTTTTTCAACTTTTGTCTCGCTCGTGTTGTGAATAAAAATGCCAATTTTCAGGGGCCCATTGATCCTGGAGACTACCAGCGCCGTCAGAGGAGATCGTGAGAGGGTAACGGCCAGGTGGTCTCTGGAGAACTCTCAGCGACACAAGAGTGGATACAGAGAGGTCTACGGGTATGCCCTCCTCCGTAGCCACGGGCTCATTTGAATTCGACGCTCGATAATGTCCCCCAGGACTAGGAAATACCAGCTGGAAAATGCCGCGATATATTCCGAGCCCAGTCGTCAATGGAATTTCGAGGATTGAGGGCGGGGAATTGAGGTAATGAGGGGGAACAGTAGTCGTCAATAGATCAAAGGGTTTATGGATATTTGCAATTGGCATTTTTATTTTAAAAAGACTGAAAATTATTAATTATTTTTCGTGAAACGAAAAATTGGATTGAGTGATTTTTTTTCTATTTTAAAGAAATGGAAAATTAATTTTTTTTTATGCAATAGAAAATTAAATAGTATTTTATTCCAATTGAGTATTTTAATATTCTAATTTTTCATGAAATTGTTTTTTTGTATTATTTGCAAACTATTATTTCCCCACCTCTAGCTCAAAAAAAATGGGAATGAGAGAGGGAATAATCAGGAAGTCTCAATCATTTCAATCGTCTCACCGGAAATCGTCTCCTCATTTCATTTCTTATCGTCTTGAAAATTTCCCGAGCGATGAATGAACAGAGTTACTCGAATGTTAAAGTAAACGATTCGAAGTGAGACAGAGGGAGGAGGCGACGGTACGTGCCTTTATCCACGACTCACCGGCGCAAATTCCTGAAATGGAACGACATCCCTGCCGGGCGCATAACTAAACTAATTTCCTGATCTCTAAAGCCAAACCGGCGGTGTTCAACTGAGAGAAGCGCTGCGGGCGGCTGTTGCTCTTTCCGATGATTTCTGAGGGCCGAGGGAGATCAGGAGGGAAAATTGATGATGCGGGGATTGTCACTGGGAAGAAAATGTCATTTCGCCAGCGAAATTTTCTTTTGACGAGAATTTAAAATTCAATTACCAGGTAAATTGCCGTCGTCCGGTTGTTTAAAAAATATTTCATCTACAGAATTGCCTATATTATCATAATTTCTCACATCAATCGACGAAAAAATCTGCTATCAATTTTTTTTTCAATTTTTTCTCTTGTTCATTTTTGTATTTATTTATCAAAAAAAAGAGTTTTTAAATTCCCGCCTTTTTTGATAAAAAAAAAAAACAAAAAGAAATACTGGGGGCCTTAGTCAACAAATGAATGTTATTAAAAAATAGGAATCCTCTGATTTTCCTGGATAAATTTTTTTTTTAATTGAAGAAATTGAAAAAAAAATTGCCAGAATTTTCCGGAGGCTGAGGCCCTCCCTTAAATCAATTTTCCTTACTTGGGAGTCTTCTTCGGTGAAAATGGCGTCGAAAGCGAACATCTTCGGCGCAGCGACTGTTGGTCTTCTGTCCTCAGCCGTTGAGGATTGTCCAGCTGCTGGATCCACCAGTGTCACCTGTTTTTTCCGCTTGTCGGCGTTGAAGAAGCTCCCGCCATCGCCCGACGACACCCTCAGCATCACTTTGACCTGAAGAAATAAATGATAAATGATCGGTGATCATTGAACAATCGAATTATCGACAGGGCTAGACTGAGAGTTCGTTCACTCGTCGGAGAAGCGGAATAACGTGTTAATTAATTATCAATTGGCTGTGAGGGAGGTTGAAAAGACGTTTCATTCGGATATTGAACAATGGACTCGTTAGAATCAACTGACTGGCAGTTTCTGACATTAATTAACAACCGCACCAACCGACGGAATTTGTTTTACCCACGAGAGTTAACGAACTTTCGACGTTTTACCGCCCCCCTCCCCCCGGGATGATTTAATTCTCCTTCGCGGGATATTTTTACTCCTTTTATCAGTCTTCGGGGTTTTTGTTGGGGATATACTCACTCGAACTTCCGAACATTTCTAAGTGATTTCAAAGTTTCAACGGTTTTATTTATTTATCTCTTTGCTATTTTTTTTTTATTTGAGAGGTCCAATTAATTTTACATTTCGAGACTGAAGAAATATTGAAAAAATGGAGAAGTTGAAATTTTTTAGATTAAGATATTTTTTGTCGAGTCGTTTTTTTTTGTTATTAAATTTTTTTTCTGCAGTGGATTTAATTGAAATTCGATGGGAACTCAATCTCGTGAAATCGTGCGGTTACGTCTGTCTCTGGGATATTTTTTACCCCACGTAAGTCACCATAAATGCCAGACCCCGAGTGTACACTGAAAGGAAATTGAGTTTTCGCGAGTTGAAATGAGATTTTCCTCGGGTGTTGCATATATTTCATATCGAGAAGACGTCAATAACTGCATTTCTTGACGAAAAGGCAAACATCGGAAATAAACACGCGCCCCTCCCTTATCACTCTAAAATCCTATCAATTCCATTCGCTTCTCTCACTGAGGAACCTCCGAATCTCCATTTTCTTTATTAAAGTCCCTCGCCCGGAGGGCCCCAATAAAAAATCATATTCACATGTAATTACAGTGATAGCTCGTAAACTTGATTTAATTTGATATGAAAAGTCATAAACTTCCATATTTCCTAGTGACATAAAACCAGGACCAACCCAACTTATTGGAATTCTTTACAGCTTTGGAACGGGCATTCGTAAAATTTTAACGGGGTCTACGAGATATGGTGGACGCGAAATGGCGATATAAATGGTGGGTAATGGTACTCAAGCCACCATGACATTTTTTTTTCATTTCATTCAAAGATAAGAAAAAAAATATGAAAAAATTGTTCAATTTCTAAAAAAAAAAATTTTTTAAATTGCTCTCATTAAAAATTTGATTTCTTTAAATTCGAAAAATAAGAATCTGGAGGAATCGATTAAATATTGAGAAGAATTTTGCCATTTTTATCTTTTATTAAATTAAAGAATTCCTAAAATTTCAAAAAATCTCAATTTCTGAAAAAAAAATTTTTAATTGTTTTCGCGGAAAATCCCTATTTTTTTAATTTTGAGAATGAAAATCAGTGGATTACAACGTCACCTGGCCCACTGAGTGAACATCAGTCCCAGGAAACTAACGGAACTACAAAAAAACTTTCTCCAGTGGATAAATCTCTTCCCTCCCCCCCAGCATTTCGATCACGTTCGTAACAACTTCTCCAGTAGAATGTCCATCATGTACTTTTCCCCTCGAACTAAAATAAATAAAAACTTGCAGTTTGAAGATGAAAAACGAGCGTCAGCTGGAATTAAGTCGAGGTAAAGTTCATACAATGGCTACCTTGGGCAATGAGACAGTGGGGCTGGAAGGAAAAGGGCCATTCGGAGATGAAACTTTGATGATTCAACGGTGGATGGAGCTGTTGGCCAGCCGCTGTACAGCCCCTGGCCAGGCGACTTGGAAAACCACCTCAAACCCTCGCGTCTGGGGGAATTGAATTCTCAGGTACTTGGTTTGTATCTCAGGGGCAAAGATATTGCTCGGGGTAATTTCGCCTTTCGTCGCTGCGGAGAATATACGGAGGGAGTTTAAAGGCAGATCGATTTCGCTAATCGGTTTGAGGGACCAAATTATATACACCTATTAGTCCATTGTACTCCGGGACAATGCCGCCTCAGTGTCAATTACGCTTTGGGATTAGATGAAATCATTGCTAATGTTGTAATCAAGTAATCTCCATTGAGAGAAAAAATCTCAATCAAAATCATTTTGAGAATTCCATTAAATTCTTCTCGAAAAAATTTATTTCCGCCATTCGGGGCTCGAAAATAAATAGCTCGGCCAAAATTGGATTTTTTTTCTCACTGTAGACGAGATTATTTCGGTCGAGAAATTATTTTAAAAAATTGTTTAAAATTAGGGGAAAATTAGGACAAAAAATGGGGTCTAGGTGAGATTATTTCGGCCTAGAAATTTGATTTTTTTCAATTTGATCTGATTTAGTTAAAATTGTTTTGCTATTTTTTGGATAAGAACAAATAGAAGTCATTATACGAAGTAATTATCGGGCTCTGTGATGATTAAAAATGGGTAATATTTCGATTGCGTGAGGATAATTTTCACACAGTAATTGGTCGTTGCCATTGTGGAGGCGACTATCAGTAGACAGGCTTTATCCATCAATTCGCGATTTATATTTACCTCCACAATATGTGACACCGATAAACTGTCAATAAAACCCACACATTTCGGCTCAATGTAGATTTTTGTCTGGTTCTCTATCGATGCACACGAATTCGGAAAATATGGAGAGGTGTTTGATAACAGGGGAAAATAAAAATATTTGCCAGTATGGATTAACCGTTTTACCGATGACTAATCAAAATATCGCACGTGAAACATCGACGATGCGAGAGCCTCTGTATTTTTAGGGGGATTGGAGTGCGCTGGGAATAAAAAATATTTAATGTTTGGAAATTTGTTTAACTAGAGATTTTATAACGAGTGAGAGCACAAAAAATTCGTAATAGTAAACATATCAAAATGCACTTCGAGTTAATCTCTGTTCAACATTTTCCATGGTTTTTTTTAAATACAAGAGAAACAATTGAAAAATTTTCTCTGCAATTGTCGACATTCTTTCGTATTTCTCAAATTTTTTTAATAAATTCTAGTCCAGGCATTCTTTTTTTCAAAATTTTTTATAAATTCTAGTCCAGTAAAATGATTATCTAAATTATCTCTACGTTTCTATAAAAATGTCCAACAAAATTTTTTCTCGAGAAAACGGGAAGTCAATAAACAATTATAAATTCGCGAAAAATAACCGGAGAAATTCCGCTTGACAATTACATAATTTCATTAAATAATCCTGCACTCTTTGGCAGCCCAGGAAAAATTACGAAACGCTTCGGTAACGCTAGTGGGTTTTCCACTGCAATTGGCTAATTTTCCCGAACCCAAAAAATGATAACCAAAAAAGGAGCGGTAATTTTATAAAAAAAAAATGCCCTCCGTGTGCGCCTTCAAAAATTCCAGTTGATCCTTTTATTTAATCCTCCGGGGGAATATTTTTTCCCCCTTGCATTCGCAGATGTAAATCGCCGGAGGATGTAAACTTTGAGGTGAAATTCAGGGGGGGGAATCTCATCTGCACAGCAGCGTAAAACGAGAGTGGTGGAGGTGAAATGCTCTCGGAGATTATCCGACGATTGCAGACAGTCTAAATAATCTTTGGTAGGTTACAACGGCACATGAAAATGTACGAGGAGCCCTCAAGGAGTGGAGAAGTGACGTTTGTTGGGGCGACCCCGACGGGGGGGCGAAGGGGGCTACAACCCCTTCGTTAAAGCGGTAATAACAGCATCATTGGACGGCCCGAGGCGCTACTGTTGAATTTCGCCGGGGACTCGTGTGTGCACACCAGCCGCAAAGTCCCCGGCCGAGCCCCCCTCTCGCAGTTTTACGGCTTCATATCGAGTGGGGTATCTGAGTGTCACTGCCTCTGGCCCATCGTCTCCGCGGGAATTTATGATGAGTAACGCCGCCGGTGAATCGAGTCAGTGGGAATTTTCTACTGTTTAATGGGTCAGGAAGTGCTGGGGGTCGTCGAGGGGTGCATTAAACCCATTTTTTTCGCTTCTTATCTTCTCTCTTTTTTTTTGCCATCAATTGCGGTCTAAATTAAGCAATGCTTTCGATCCGGTTTTAAAAAATCTTATTTATAGCGCGACGGTAAACAAATTAATTAATGAAAGAATGAAAATTGTGAAAGTGGGGCATGGGAGGATTTTAATTGGTTATATCTCGGGATTGGGAGGGTGCAATTGAATGATTTTTTTTTCATTTTGAAGCTGAAAGTCTGAACTTTAATATGGAATAAAAATCATTCGATTCGTGGCTGCCGATCCCGAGTTATCGGCTTAGAAGTCGGAGTCGAAGTCGGTCTTAAAATCGGATTGAGAGATTTTTCTTGAACTACAAAAAATTTACCTACGGGAAATTAAATAAATTTTAGAATTAAATTAGTTGTTAAAAAATGTCTCCAAGTGTTTTAAGCTGACAATAAGTAAGTCCTGGAAGACTGATCTGGGCACCTGTTATGTCCCCGTAGCTCTTATAAATCAGGGATTGTTGTGAGCTCTTTCATTATATTTTTTTTACCCCACCCGGGGGTGACTGCCGAGGCTGAAAATTAATGGCCTTCATACTTCACCTCTTCCAGGACACACTCCGGTCTTACGCCTCGCGAGTCGTAATCCGAGTGTTAAAGCGTTAAGACATTAAACGAACCGGGGAACTATCAAAATCTTTACCGCCCGAGTTCTTCAGGAGTCTCATTCGATATCGTTATTTATTGTTTCAATGATAAAATTAATTGCGAGTGGTACCTTCACTCAACCTTGAATTTATCTTCTCCAGGAGGACCTCATTAAGCCATTTTTTAAAAGATTTTCGAGTCACGAATTTATTTAAACGAAATTATTCACTGGAAAAATAATTTTTCGTCATAATTTTTTTCTCCCAGGCCCAGAAAATCGAAATTATAAATTAGTTTATAGCAATTGATTCAATCAAAAATTGCACAATTGTACAATTTGACTAATTGTTTATTGCTTGAAAAAATATTATTACTTGGATTTATAATATTTCAATTTTTTTTTGACTCACCAGACAATTTTTGCCGACGATTTCTCTCGTCGTAATACCTCACATTAAGACGTCTTAAAATGATAATGAATAGGAATTTGTGTTTTCGAAAGTTTGTAAACACTTCGGGTTGTTGTATTCCACGTCACTTGACACCACAATATTAAACGTACCCTGGTACCCATTATTATACAGCCATTACAACGTCACATTGTTGGAAAGTCCGCAACGCAAAATATCAGGGGTTGGTCGGGAGGGGGTTTGTATCTGGCGGGGGGGGGTGGAATTGTTGGCGTGAGACACGCTCCACAGCCAACCACTGTTGACTGACAAGGCAAACTGACGCTCTACCTTAATTCCCAGGTTCACATACCAGTTGGTTCCAAATTCGGGCGCTAATTATTCCCCCAGACGTCGGATAAACTAATAAAACTAATATTACCTCGACTATCTGTCCCTATCGCCTACGATTTCGTTTCGAGTGCACTTCGATTTGCGACTGACAATTGAATTTTTTTGTCCTCGCTATTTTTTTTTTTTTGCACATTTGCAGTACTCGCACATGTAGAGAAATATTACCAGCAAGAGAAGCTGATAATTACGATTGATTTTTGAAATTTCTGTTTGATTTTATACCTTCCCGGAAAGTAAAGGGACTTTTTCGTATTTTTTCGGTGACAGACTGGATAATTTCCGGAACGTTACAGATTTATTCTCTCCAATTCCTACAATTGTTCCGCAATTTTAATTGATAATTTCTCCCCTCACCCGAAAATTCACCTGAAGTCACTCCTCAATCTTCAAAAAGTGTTAACCTCACCCGATCGCTGGGCAGATTTGTTTCTCCAAAATGATAGCACATTCGACTGGAATACACGAGTACCTACAGCTGAAAATTCCAATAGAATCCAAGGGGGTAAATGCCGTGGGAGTCCGAGGAAAGTTTAAATGCCGACGTTCTCCCCAGTTTGTATCACTTTTTCTCGCCTTCTAGAGGATTAAATTCAATGTCGTTGAGTATATCGGATTTCCATTTGTGCCGCGCCATATCGTTCACACCTTTTTCCTGCAATCACCTTCAAGCTCGTACATTTTTTTTCTTTTTCGTCACTCGATATATCAATCTATTGAGAAGTGCGGATAGGGACGTCGAAGTCATACGAGGTGCGACGAGAATTGGCTCTAGACGGAATATCAAAGGTTCGGAGAGTCTTTTTATGGGCGTCTCATCGACTGGAATGTGGAGTAAAGTTCGTTTCCGGTCACCAGTGTGAGGGGTTTACGCTCGTATTAAAGTTTAATGGATATAGTCTGGGGTCTATGTATAACTTGACTCAATTCCGCAGACCGTTCCGGTGAATTCTATTGATCATTTCGGGAGGTGGGAGGCAATGTAAAAGTCACGTGGGGCTCATTAAAGAGAGTTTACGATTTTGAAATGTTGTATTTTCAACTTTAAAGAGCCTCAAGGGATTGTCGAGCTGCACCAAAAATTTGAGAAAAAAAAATTCAGGAAAGCGATACGAATCAAAAAGAACTACGAATGGCTCATTCATATTAAAAAAAAAAGCAATACGAATCAAAAAGAACTATGAATGAGTCATTTGTATTTTAAAAAAGCAATACGAATCAAAAAGAATTACGAATGAGTCATTTGTATTTTAAAAAAGCAATACGAATCAAAAAGAACTATGAATGAGTCATTTGTATTTTAAAAAAGCGATACGAATCAAAAACAACTACGAATGGCTCATGTGTAGTTCTTTTTGATTCGTATTGCTTTTTATTTTGCCAGTCCCAAAATATATACTTTTGTTAATTTTAATAAATTTCAGTATTACTTCGGAGACAGTGGTACTGAAGGGTGGAGAGCGCCGGGTGCTAGGGACAGACTCTTAGTATATTGTCGAGGCCCCTCATCCCTCCCCTGGCCAGACTCGCCTCGCAAATCTGCCGGATTACACCCCACGGACGGAGAAAGATTCTCGTTTCACCTAGAACTTGTGCCCTAAAATCCCTCACACCCATCTCATGACTTTTTGCACGCACACGTGATACCACAAGCATAAAAGCATCCGAAACGTTTATATGAGTGGGTGGAAACGAGTACGGATGACGAGGGAGTATCCGGAGAATTATAGAATGAGGGTAGATCCCACTGGGCAGATAGTGGTGCGGACAAATTTCAAGAAAAATATGCTCTCCTTCCTGCGGCCAGAAAACCACTGCTCACTCCTCTCGATCTTTTTTTAGATTCGCATCGGTTTTTTTTTCCGCTCTCGGGCCTATTCCACTTCTTTGCTCTTCACGGTTTAACGTCGCTTGGGGGAGGCATGATGAGAAAAATATCTTAACGTGAATCAAGTGACGAACTGTCTCCGCAAATGACTGGAGTGGTACGGACGTGTGCCTTGTCAAGGATCTGCGCCAAGTTTTCGGGGAAATACCGGGGGTGGGTGGCATCGCAGGACCTCTCCTTCATGAGAAACTATTCCGAGACGGCGGGTGAGGGGACGGGTTGTATATGCAAGTTGACGGATGAATTATTAAGGGCTTGGTTTTGCCTCCTCGAAATACGTTTCAGAGAATTTTTTTTTCGGAGGGAATTTTTAGGGAATCAATTCTTTACGGTCGATATATTTTTAGGCAATTCAATTGACCATTCCCCTCGGCTTTCCACGAAATTAAAAATTTTTCATTGGTTAATTTCTTTATTCATTAAATTCAGATTCACCATTTCCCCGAAACTTTCCTCGAATCAAACACTCAAAGAGAGACATCCAGCTATAATCATTTGCACTTGGTAGACTTTCGGGATGCGAAGGAACGCAGACGGCAATGTAAATTACTCACGTCTGGCGTAAAGCCGTAGCAATAAATCTCTGGGTTCACAGATTGACGTCTCGACGCCACCTAAAATCGCACTCACCTCGAGGATTGGCGATTGAAAGCCCCGAGAAGTAGGCGAAAAAAAAATCACAAATAAACAGAATTTCGCTGTGATTATTTCGCAAAAAAAACCAACCCAACGTACACCAGTGGAAAATGATTATCTCGCGTGTGGTAGTCGTCCTTTGTGATTTGTGACGCACATTTATGCAACAGTACATTAAAAAAAAGGCAAAAATATTAGAGTGCACAGCGAGAAATCGTGATATTACGTTTTGATAATAATCCAACTTCTTATAGCATCCCGTCACGCATTGAGTCCTGGTCTTTTGAAAAATCGCGGAGGAGTTGAATTTATCCGTCCATTTCGCTCCTTCAATTAACGCAATCTCGTTGTGCACTTGACAATTGAATTTTTTTTTGATAAATTAACAAGTTTCATGTCGAGAGGATAATTAATTCACTTGAACTCGAGTGGAGAATGTGATAAGTGAAATGAAAAATTTTTCATTTAATTTACATTCCTGTATTTCTACTTCTCTCTCCCAGTAATTTATCGCGTGATTTTACACTCAAATGTATTAGAATGATATAACCAGTTGAATATAAAAAATGTTCTATTAATTTGCAGTTTTTAATTAATTTCATTGAATGGAGAAATTACTTCCTGAAAGTGGGGAAATAATGTTCGCCGAGTTGAAGTGAAAGTCCCGGGTTTTTTTTTTATTTATCTACTTGTTTATTTTTTTTTTTTTTTTTGGGAATGCGAAGATGAAGGGCAAAATTACCCTGGGCCCTTAAGGGTGGCTGCACTCATGAAAAAAAAATCCTTTGCCGCTCATCCGATGTTTACCATATTCATGACCATCAACTATCCGGAGTTTTCCAGTGTCTGACCAGCATCACGAATCCGTGCATATTCATAAGTCCTATTGGGGTCTGAGTTGGATAGACCAGCGAGTATTGCACAATTTTCTCATCACATAACACAGAAGTGATGACTTCTCCGGACCGAGGGAAATATTCAATAAAAATTACGGAACGACTCACGTAATCCGCTGGCGTGAAGGGTTTTCAGTCAATTTCTGGAGTAATTGATGCGAATAAATCTGTCGAGTTCTGTAATTTCTCCAATCTCTCCCAGAAAAATTACGAAAAAAGTCACGTAATTTTTCTGGAAGACGTCAAATCGCGTCCCGGACTGGAATTTCACTTCGCTTCCAGCTTACGTTTTTGCTGGTAATTTTCATTGAATATTTCTCTACGCGTGTCAATTTCAATTCTCAAAAAAACGAATGTTAATAATAAAAAATTTAATTTCAACAAAGTTAATTAAATTTGAATAGATCGCTGGGCTACGAACTGCCGGATAATTGAATGTCGAGTGAATAGTTTTTACATTCCCTCGAAATAACATTTTCGAATATCAGGAAAATTGATACAATTGCGCGGAGAACGTCGGCATTCAAACCTTTCCCTGCCCTTCGCTGTAACCTCCCCCGAGTCTATTGGAATTCTCGGTTATAGCTACTCTAGTATTCATGTCGAACGTGTTATAATTTTGTAAAAACAAACTGCGCCCGATGGGTTCGCCGAAGAGGACGCCGAGAGAGCGAGCGAGAGCGAGCGAGAGTTGAGAGGTGAGTTGGTTGAGTCCCGGAAGCGCTCTTGCAAAAATTTAAAATTCAACCATTTGGATTATGCAAAACGGAGCGAGAGCTCGGTCGACGGGAAAAAATTGATTCCGAGCGTTCGTGCGAGAATCTATATGCCAAAAAATATGCTCAACACAGGTTGGGGTGTGCGTGTGAGTGGAGGTCACAGGGAATTTTATAACGTTTTCATCGTGAAAATGAAAATTGAAAAATATTCTGTGATGTTTGCACGGGTTTGCGAATAATTTACGACGGGCGAGGGCTCTCTTTGAAGAGGTGGGGTAATTGGAATTTTTTTTCGACGATTAGAATGTATTTCGGACGAGCAGATTTCCCCCCCCCCCCCAAAATGTCCCAAATATTTATCTCCCAGTTAATATTAATTATCGCGTGATTTTTTTTTTCTCAACTGCACAATCTATCAGTCACTCCCGACGATATTCAAACATTTTCATCGAACTTATTAAATAATTTAGAACGTGGGTGAATTATTTTTGATTCGCCGATTTTTGAAATTTCTGATGATTGACCAATGAATTTCGTTTAGTTAACTTTAATGTCCGGGTTTATTTTTAAATTCAATTGTAAAATTTATCGAACACTCCTAAGACTATTCGCAGCTCCAGACGAGAGTCTCAATGTTTCTGTATCCCTGGATACATATTTAACGTGACCTCGGCGCTGAATAATTTAACAATGCTGGCGCTAGCCATTTGTAGTTCACTTGTTACTAACTGCAGACTGTTAAAAATTCACGAGGCACTGGCTCTTATTTTCACCGTAACCCACCTTCTTGTTCCCTTCCTTCGTATTACCCTTTTTTTTTTTCGCTTCGCGAAGGTGTACACCTGTCTGAAACCCAGAGGTATATAGTCCCGTGGAGGCTGTGGGATTTGGCCGAGAAATACGAGACACTCCGATCGGTTGTTTCATCTCGTCTCGTCGCAACGAGTTCTCCAGCGAATTCCGCCCTCGCTGGCATTATTTTTGTTACATCTCAGTCATACCCCGCGACTCGTGTTCACCTCAGACATGATTTAATAACCACCAGGCAACTGTCTAATTATTATTAATCCACTCGTAATTAACGAGAGAAGGGCCTCGACAAAGGGCAAATCCTCCCGGTACGACTCCCTGGGATAATTGAGATGCAGAGGGGCTTCACTCGTTTCTTGCCATCAAAACTTTTCAATTTTACCGTGTGTGATTTAATTAAATATACATTTTCATACAATTTACTTGGGCAAAGGGTAATGGCGTGCGGCCGCTCGCAGCCATGACAATTCGAATGAAAATAAATGTTTAATGTAACCGCACATCTCGAGACTGTAATATTTACTAATTTCCTTAATTTTCCCGAACTAATCAAATTGAAATTCCCCAGAAATTTAATTTCTAATTTTACGTAAAATATTCAATTCCATTGAAATTAATTCAATAATTAAATTTCCGATTTCACCCCAACAACAAAAAATACTCTTCCCAACCAATTAACGATGACATTTCAAACGACAAATTATAATTCTTATAATTAAAAAACCATTGCTCGAATTTTTCCAATTTTTCACTCATCAAATTTTCATCAGCTGTGAAATAAAAAAAATTCAAAACCACTCGCCCGCACTCAAAATAAATTCCCCCAATAATTTCAAAATGCATTTTGTTAATTGAACTCGCAGCGGGCCCTCCTCCTTAACGAACAGACACTCTGTAATAATTCAATTCCTTGGAATGAATGTTTGAGAGAATTTCGTAATTCACTATGGATTGAACGTCAGGTGGGATTTATTATCGGTTTAACGTCGAGTTACCCAGCGACTCAGCTAAAACTGTCTTTGGCTGTTTGTCGCGACAGCTGGCTCAGAATTATCGGGTTATAGATGAGAGTAGCGAGGCTCCAGGGGGAGGGAAAGAATACGAGAGGAAATAGAGATAAAGAAGAGAAACAAATGGGAATTACACTGCAGTACGAAAAGAGCGGGTGGAGGTTGGGGGGCGGGGGGGGGGGGCGGGGGGGGGGGGGGGATAGTGGGTGTTCGGGGCTGGAACATTGATATTGGTATACAACGTCGGTATACTATGATGGGAATGACGTGCCAACGGGGCCTTTGATCGCTTTTCCCCGGCATTCCAGGAGTAAATGCGATGCCTGCGAAAACGAACGCATTCGATTGTTCGTTTCTCTGATGCAAAATTGAAAAAGAAAAAAAAAATAGAATTAGAATGTGGCGGGGGATTTTATTGAAGTTCGCGGAGGTAATTGTCAACAAAATGGAGGGCCAATTCTGGATCAAAAATAATGCGTTTGACTCTTTCTCTTATTGATCTCAATTGCCTTTTATTTATTTATCTCGATAAAAATATTTCCACTGAAGGAAATAATTTATTTCAACTAAAATCCGGGTAATAGCCCGCAATTAGGGAGATAAAAAATTGAATCAATTTTCAAAATGAACGTTTCCCATATTTATTGTCATACTAAAGCCACACGCAATCTCAAGTATCAACCTCCGCCGCTCGTCTGTCCGTCCCCGCTCTTCCTCTCTCTCTCTCCACTTTTTCCATTTCCCCTGTCCCAATTACTCGTTGAATAATTCATTCGGCCAACTATGAATTTGTATTAAATATTTCGTCTTCATTTTCATATTGTTTATAACCCATCGTGAATCAGCGGAGCTCTCGTTCATGGGCTCGTAAATCTCGTTCTCTCTCTCAAGTTATTTACAGAAAAAGGCGAAACGAGGTAAACGGAAAATGAAATATATTGAAGTTTGAGTGGAGGAAATGGAGGAGAGGCGATTTAGCATGCGAGAGAGGCGTTAAAAGTCTGAGAATTTTTACGAACGTGATGAGAATTGGTGGTACAACGTGTATTGGGTCTCATTGACGAGCGAAGGGGAGAGAGTGAGAGCGAGCGAGAGAGAGAGAGAGAGAGAGGGGAATAAAACGAGAACTCATCGAACTCCACTCGATTGTGGGTGAGAGTCTTTATTAAGCCCAGCACGAAACAGTACATCATCTCCCGACACTTATTGACTCTTAGGAGGCCGAATTGAAAAGTAGTCCTCAGTGAAAGATGTTGGATATACCGAGAGCCCATCTATTACTTCAACTTTGCGTACCTGCACGTGAACGGGCCGACGGTGGGGGTAAACACGCGGGGTGGAAATGAAAAATAGCTCGAAATTTTGTGAAGTTATTTTGCCTCAACCAAGTGAATCAGCTCGGGAGTGGCGAAGCGGTCGGGTAGCTTGAAATCCGGGGGAGATAGAGGAATTTTTGTCAAGAGCTTTTTTGCGGAGCGAATTGAGAGCTACAAAAAAGCCCTTGTCAAAAATTTCCCCAAGTCCAATAGTTTCGGAGATATTTCGCAAAGAATTAGCGGGTTTTACGTCGTCCGACGATTTTCGTAAATTGTCTTGAAATATTCGAAATTACATTCATTTTACGGCTGAATTTTTAATTTTTAATCACAAATAAAATTTTTCTCACTGTTATTGATATCCAGAAGAGCGAATTGAACAAATAGACTCGTTGAAAAAATATAACATACGCAGAGAACGCCATTTATTACTTCAACTTTGCGTACCTGCTCGCGAGCCGAAGTCAGGGGTAAACATGAGGGGTGCGAATGAAAAATAGTTTGAAATTTTACAGAGCTATTTTTCCTCCTGCAAATATATATGTACGTCGTCAAGTTGACTCAATGAAAGGGTGACTTTCGGCGTTTTTTCACTCCGGGGGGGGGGAGGAGAAATTACTGGAGGAGCCGAGGGGTCGCTTGACAGGTTGGAAGAATGAACCAGACGCGTTTCCAATTTTAATGCTCAGTTTCAGTATTTCAATCGCGTGAAACCATTTCTAAAAATCCCTCCTACTTTCCGAAGTCTTAAACAATTTTTTTTTTTCAATAAATAAAATATTACGTGACACCCTCAAATCGAGGAAATTCCATTGAAAGCTAATTTATACATTTTTATTAATCTCTTTACGCCGGAAATTAATAGAAATTTTTTTATTCCGCGAGGGGGCTAGAGTGGAACTTAATTATCCGCGAGAATGAGCTCTCCTCTTCCTCAAAATACCCGAGCAAATAGTGTAAAAGCATTAGTAAATGTATAAGCATCGGGGAATGAGGTATTATCCATCGGGCGGGTGGCACTGGGGGGTGAGGGGGTGAGGGAGGGTTCCCGAGGATCGTTGTGTACCACGTGCAGGAGGATTAAGCCTCGATTCGTGACAAAGGGAAGAGCCCAAAGTCACGAGTTACCCGCGAACGAGAGAACGCTCGTTGCCAGTGGATTAGCCCCTGGGCCCCCATGGAGTCTCGTAAATTGTCTCCTCGCAGACTAAACAAGTATACGCGCATGCCGCGGGCTTAATGATAATTTCTCATCGGTGTATGGTATCCTAATGCAAGTGACGGAGACAGAGAATTTTTGGGGAGGGAGGAGGGGGCTGGGAGAGCCCGGGATATCCATGAGTTAAAGGATAAGCTCGGGGTAGTGAATCCTGGTTTGTTAAGTCTGAGGAAACATGACATGTTTGAAGCACAAATTGATATGGATTTCATTTTTCCTAGTCTCCTAGTTTCAGGGCTGACTTTCCAAAGATTTTGGGGTAGTTGGGGCTGATCTCATTATCAAATTACAAAATTTTTTGGTCGATCTTCTTTCGATTTTTATTTTTTATTTTAGGGAATTGAGATTGAACTTCCGTCGGTCCTTTCAGAAAATGTCAAATTTTTTTAAACATGTTCAATATTGGTTATTAAACAATGATAATGAGAATAAAAAATTCGGACGGAGAGGTTTGTTGACAGAAGACTCGGGAAATCGTAAGATCCGAGGGAAACCACATTTTTAAATTGCAAATTAATATTTATTTTATTTTTCCGGCAGTCAAAGCCGAGTTTCTGGTGACTTTATTCCAGTTGTGTACTACCTCATTAGCAAATATCTCGTGATATCACTCGGCATTTGAGTGAATTTTTCCCCTTGATTAATTAATGGCATTCAGAATTGAATTTTTGCATGCGCGAGGCACGACATGACCTACATCAGCCGCCGCCTTTTTTGACGTAATTAAAATTGAAGAGTGTACACACCGCGAAGTGAATAATCTCCGAATAAAGAAATGACGACTGAATTGATGTGGCTTTCCACTCATCATTTCGATGACAAAAATTTCCATGATCTGATATTGAAATTCATCTCCCGGTTCATTCAATTAATTTAGCCCGAGCTTATCAATTTCAATTACTTCATAATTTATTCAATTTCAGTTGCACATCCTCGAAAATAACCCACTCAATTCTCCCCACTCGAGGGATTAATTTAAATGATATTTCTATTTTAAAAAATTCAATTCCGAAAAATCCCTCCAACTGTCCCCCGCATTTCCACTTTTATCCCTCAAACCCCGAAGTAACCCAATTTTTCCCCACTTCCATATCTTATGTAACATCCCCTCAACTCCAAACAACCCCTGACAGTCTTGAAAAAAAAGTTAGCAAGTCATCATAGAACTCGTCCGATGCTTTTCATTCAAGTTTTCTCGGGTAGACTCTGAAGAGGTAAAATTGTCAAACGCAGAAATACACTTGGGGCCGAATGCCGTGCAAAGTCCAATGGGAGACGGCGGTTTTTCCTCGGGCGTTGATGCAACTGTGCAGTATACAGTTGTATCCAAAGCCGTAAACTCCTCAGAGTATCGACACGGCCCGTCCATTCTTCCTCCTCGCAAAGAAATAAATGTGGGAGAGAAGTTTGAGAGCCTGGGGGGAGATGAGAAGTCGCCAACAGTCGACCGACATTAGCCCAACATTGGCCAACGTCGGCTGACCACCGGCCGAATGTCGGCACTTGGTGAGCGCCTACTACAGGCCAGTCCGAATCGTGACAATTCCCAAGACTTGACAATTCTTGTGAATTGACAATGGCGGGGACTTCGGAAGGGGGAAAAAAATACTTCTGAGTGAATCATTGACAGCGGGATTGATTGTTACCACCCACTGGCTGTATCTCAGCAGCGCTACTTGTCCTGTTAGAGTAAATGACTGCCTGCAGAGTATCCACCCCTTTTTACGGAAACTAAATTTCTCCCTCTTACAATGGAACCGGGCGCTATACACTTCGGCACTCACATTGATTTGCTCCCCAACTCGTGGTTTATAGCTGGGATTGAACGGATACGGGTAGGTCACCGACCACTCCACCATCACTCGTGATAACGAGAGTCTCTCGAGTCCATCCTCTGACATTTCGTTTCATCGATTTGTCGATTGCGACATTAACTGGGAGTCATTACGTCGATTATGGTTTTCGGGGAAGTTGTGACAATATGGAAAAAATATTATTCTGATGTTTGAAGAGTTTTCGGGGAACTCAATGACTGAAATTTATGCGCGAAATTATATTAGTGGACTTCGTCGATCGTTTTCGAATTAAAATCGCGAATTAAAATCGCGGAACAATTCGCGTGATCCACGGGAATTCAAGAGAATAAATCTGTAATGGTGAAGAGATCGTTGAATTCTCCGATTGACATTTTTTTTAGAATTTTACTTCCCTCCCGGATTACATTTCGAAATTTAATTCTTCGGTATTTTGCGGAAAATTGACGAAGACTTTAAGAATTGCCGGGAAAAAATTATTCTGCCTTTTAAATATTCTGCAAAATTAAATTTTTTTCTCAGGGTATTCCCTGGAAATTGAGGAATAATTTTAGTTTGTGAAGGATTCCACTGGTTCTGGTGGTTAAAATTTTAAAACAGTCCTTGTCAATCAACTCAAAAAATTCATAAAAAATTAACGAATCGACGAGAAAGATTTCGAAGAAGATTTTCTATTTTTGAGCTGTCCCATTGCGATATTAATTTGGCATTTAATCATTAAAAAAATGGGGGGAGATTTCGTAAAATATTGTATTCTAAATTGTTATTTATGGTGCAATATATTGAATTTAAAATCCATCAGAAAATTGAGTGATTCTCCAGTTGTACTCAGCCAAGAGGATTTCCATGTTCAGTTCTGGAGTTTATGCATACTGCAGTAAGGTGTCCGTCACTCAAAGTCCCATCAACTCGCCAGATTCCCCAGATCTGGCGATTTCCACAGCAACAACCCGCACCATCGGATCAAAATCATCTACACTAGACTGACTATAAATAGAGTTGACCCAGCCATTTGCTTCCCTCTTGACTGACGGGATTCCCCTGAAATTTTCATTGTTCCATATTTCCAGTCCATTTGCACGAAATTCTAGCCCAAAATTATGAAAATTCAGCCGATGGAATAATCGCGGTGTGCGTCACTGTTATATCACCTTTGAATTCAACGGCCGATGGGACTTTATGCAAATAATTCGAGTCCAGAATTGAAGAAGGAAATTTAGCCTCACCGAACTCGGCGGGATAACTTTACAGTTTGGAAAATAAAAGGCGTGCTTTGTTCGTTTATCGGGGGGAGGTGGAAATTTCAGGGAAAATCAGGGAGTTCTCCTGACTTGATTTGCAAACACAAACTTCTCGGGTGAAGTTGGGAATTGCGAGGGGACGAGACAAATCCACTGGAATTTGTCCGAATTTTTAGAAAAAATTTTGACGATTTTTTTTTTCACTCATTATTTACATAAAAAATTGCTCGCATTTTTTATTTAATAACATTTGTCACATCATAATAAATGTAACAAAATGAGATTAATTCAGCGGAATTTGTCCGAATTTTTTGGAAAAATTTCGATTAAAAATTGTCGCTATTTTTTTTTTCAATCTATTGTTTATATAAAAAATCGTAGACCAAACGTCTCTCGCATTTTTCATTTTTAAATAACCTTTGAGAGCTGGGTTACATTGAATTCGTAAAAAAAAATGTGTAACTGGAGTGAATTAAAAAAAAATCGACGTTTCACGTTTTTATTTAATCCGACGGGAAATAGTGAAAAAAATTCGGTTCGCTTGATTTTTGGAATTACGATTGCACGTGGTTATTTAAAACAGCCAGTTAACGCCGATCAATACCGCGATGGCATTCGAAATAGATAAAAGTGGGAGGAAAAAAATCGCTGCAAAATTTGTTCTGGCTATTGAACCCGCTTTCATTATTGATTTCCGTCTCCAACCGGCCGCTGGATTATTCATTAAAGAAGGATATGTGAGGAGTGCACCGCTGATCTGACTAATTCAGTCTATTCTGGATGAGGGAGGAGACACAGGAGATGCCAACGACCGAATAATACCTGACTGGGGTAAATCGATTACCATGTCACTCGGAATTTCATTTCAAAACATTTTGAAAATTAAATATGAAGGAGGGGAAAACCCAGTGAGATCGATACGTCGGGATAAATTCTGGAGATGTTGCCAGGTGAATTCTCGTCGTGTCACAGCGAGTACGTGCCAAGTGCTCACTCGAGAATTATTTGCCGTGAATTATATAATCTCCTCAGATCGATCTTTTTTTCATTTATCCCCCGCCGCCCATTCAATTCGACAATTCGAATGAAAAAATTCTCCACTGGAGAGACAATTTTTCGGGGGAGAAATTATTTATGTACTCGGGGCCCTGAGGCCCCGGACGAATTTATAATTTTAACGAGACGGATCGTAAAATTCAAATTGTCAATTTTTATAGAATTTCACTTTTTGTTGGAAATTTTTCGGCGTGTTCAGTTGATTGCATCCATTTTCGAAAAATCCTGGCGAGAAGATAATTAAAAGACCGCATACATCACGAACTCAAGCCAACTAAATTTTCCCGGGTAAGTCTGTTGCTTTCCAACAAATTCCAATAATCCTCGCCCCTCATTTTCCCATCATAAATCAAATTAGTGGTTAACAATAGCAACAACTTTGTGACTTATAACTATGGAGGAAACTTCGGGGCAGGCTCAGTTTACGTTATCCAACTCGCCAAGTTCGTCCTGAACTCCAACGTCAAAGGAAAAACATCGAATTTGTACATTTGGCAAACAGTGCAAACACTCTAAGTGTTTCGATATTTATCGGTTTGCTACTCGCCACACAGCGTGTTCCTATGGCCCCCTGTGTCCCTGTCGCGGGGCGAGGGATATATTTTTTTTGGCAAACCGCCAGTGAAAACTCCAATACCCATTTTTATACTTCACATCCTGTGGGAGAAACAGTGGCAATTCAATTTTACCACTTAATAGCTGAAAATATTGGTTTCGTCTTGCGCTTGAGTGGAGTGAACGAGTGAGTCTGATTCCATTTTCAGATTTATAAAAATAAAGACCTTCTTCATTCCGCTCAATGAATTTAGAACTGAACTATTTGTTTTTACAACGAGAAAAAAATTAATTTCTATCTACCGGCGCAAAAATAATTCCCCAAAAAATTCCAAATTCCCTTCTCTCATCCCCCGACTGATTATTCATTCACTTAATTAATTTTCAATCGTCCCATTATTCCCCCTAACGACCTAAAAAATAAATTGCCCAAATACGTATGAACACCAGAATCAAAAAAAAAATTTTTTTTCCATGAAATATCTTTGAAGACTAACAACAAAAATTCTCCAGTTATTTTCATGCATGACGAGCGCTCGTAAAAAAATCCCTAACAAAAGAGTATATACTCCCAGCAGACTGGGCAATAGATAGGAAATAATAGCTATTAGATGATGGGATTATAGTTTCCGTATTTGAAATCTCGATTTCTCGAGGGTTGAAGCCTTGAGAGATATCGTACCCGAGTTAAGGGGGTTTATCAATGATATATTCCCTCCACTTCGATACGTTTGAGGGCGGGCGGGCGGGGGTGGTAGCAAAAGGCCTCGGGAAACACTGGTTTAATGTATTGCTATGCGACTGGCATTATGCCCGCCAACACGCAACCACAACGAATTGATAAATACTGTTTTATTTACTTTTGCCGCAATCTGGATAGACTCATCGCTCGCAAACTTATCGGCTAATGTTATTTGTAATCGATCGTCTCACCTGAATCAAACAATCCCAATTATTTAATATTTAATTGGCCATTGGGGGGGGGGGGGGGGGGGGGGGGCCAAACAGGCAAATACCCTTGGGCTGTACCGTCAACTCCAGTCCACGTCGTACATTCATGATGAATACGTGTTTATGTTTGGTACTTAGGCCCCGATGACTATCGGATATTCGTATTTGCGTGGAGAAGACGAATGAGTTGTTATAAATTGAGGGATTTCCCGGGAAATTATGTTTTAAAA
The DNA here is from genome assembly GCA_030522865.1 of Psyttalia lounsburyi. Classification (NCBI taxonomy): domain Eukaryota; kingdom Metazoa; phylum Arthropoda; class Insecta; order Hymenoptera; family Braconidae; genus Psyttalia; species Psyttalia lounsburyi. The sequence continues at coordinate 76,655 of JAPYZN010000063.1, forward strand.
ATTTTTAATTGAGCACTTGGACGATTTCGAGGATTCAAATTGCACTTTAAGGCCCAAAAAAATCCCCTCAAAAGGGGAGAATCAATCAAATTTACTCCCCCCACGTTCTACTGTACAGCCTCAATTTGTCCCCTCCCGTTAATCCCGTTCACTTAATTTTTTCTCCTCTCCCATTACTTGTTAATTAAAAAAAAAAAAATTCCAATTACCATCCGAGAATAAAATTTGTAACAGCCCAGCCTCCGTCGCCGAATGGAAACAATGAGGTGGAGGGGAGGGGAGGTTAATTAAACGAGTGCCGCATGGGACAAATCAATTGTTGTAGATAATAAACGCGAGTGAAAATTCGGATTTTATCCTGTATACGATAGTGGCCGCTAACGAGCGTGTGTTATCCCATTTTTAGGGTAAATATTGGTCGACACGACGAGTTAAATATAAAATATACAACAATATAAAATTACAACATTCAAAATAAATGGAACAATGCCATTCAGTCTAGTCCGTTGAATTTATCTCGTCCAATTTCGCAATACTTTTCCCCCCCGCCGCCCCCCGATTATCTTTCGTCTGTGAATGAAATTTCCTCATAAGTGAATACGGAAAATACCTAATGCCACACAATTTACCAACCACCCGATGCCATTCCAGCGTTGGCTGGCCAGTTGTGAAGCATCCGCACTGCGGGGATTAACAACAGTACGTCGGCACGTCAGTCAGTGATTTTGACTGAGGAGGCAGGATCTCATGGCGTTAGCTAACCAAGACGAAATGGAAACAGAGTATGTGCTAGCCACGGAATAACAAAGCCCACCCACACCAATTCTCCCCGCCGCCGCCGCCGCGCCCGCGTCCACCCTTCAGACTTGCTTTGTAGAAGCCGGAGTGCTACAATGGCCTCTATCTCTGTCTCGCGTCGGGGAGGGCTTTTCAAATTAAACATGTAGTTTAACGACGCTTACACGGAAATTCCTATCTTTCTGGACGCTCTGCTCACGGCGAGGCTGGATTTCCGGTCGTATAGTGTCACATGAGGCATGTGAGTTATGAGGAGTGAGGGACTTCAGGCGAAAGTAATCGGGATATTGAAAATTACTATCAATTTTTGAGAAAGTTCGGGGGAGGAAGCTGAAAAAAATATTTACAATCCCTTCGGGAGGCTCTAACTCGTCAAATATCTAGGGGATTTCCTCAGGAATCCAATGCCGTTAAAATTGAAACGCTCGCTCCTCTAGTTCTCCAGAAATCGTAAAAAAACTGAAGTGCCCTCCAAATTAATTAATTCCCTTTTCACTTCCCCGGATATACTGACCTAGAAAATTATTTCCAGTCGCTTCGAGAGGCTCCAATTCTCTAGATTCACTACTTTAGACTCGTTTGGAATTTTCAATTGATGTAGGGAAAAAAATCAAACATCAAAAGACGGTAATTATCAACCAACGCATTGTTCACGAATGACTGCTTCCACTTAGACCGAACTCCTTCAAAATCTCATGCAGAATTATAAACATTTTTATAATTGAATAATTACGCCTTTAAATCTCCTTTGATTCCCAAACCGCGGCTATTGAAAAAAACATTGAATAAACCCACTCATTTCCCGCAAAAAAAAGCTATCATTGTTACGTATTAAAAGAGAAATGAAAGCACTCTTCTAGATTCATTCGTCCGCAATCGCTATACATGAATGACCTCAGGTTTATCCACGCATGACTGCCGCAAGAAATGAGAAGGGTCGGATAGAAAAAAAAAAGCGAGTCTTAATGAAATTGTGTTGTATGTTTTCATGGTGGATAAAAGCCAATGAGCACGAATGAGCCTCCCTAATTAAATATCGTGAATCGTGACAGTCTGTGGCGATGTCAAAGGTTGCGCTCAGAGAAAACAAATTTACTTTTGACGAAGACTGCCTCACAGAAAAAAAACCGTTTCTTCAGTTTAAAAAAATTACAAATATCAGCGCAAATTGTTCGGCTCGAGCCGGAGGGAACGGCCCTTTTACAAATCGAGAGGTTACAATTTAAAAAAAAAATATTAACTGGAGAAAACATTTTTCTCTTTCACCGGATTTATCTGGAATTATTTATGGGGTGACGCAATTTTAGGAAGTGATAAGGAAATTGTATTATTTTTATGTCATTTTGTTTGTCAGTTAAATTTGTAGTTCGTCATTTTAGTAGAGTATTTTTTTTTATTTTTTGGGAATTTTTAGGAAGAAAATTCTCGGGGAAAATTGTCTTGAGGGGAAAAATGAACTTTTTTTGAGTGAATGATCTCTGTCAGAAGGACTTTGTCTTGTTTCACTGGCTGAGGTATTTAAAAGGTCATAAACATCATTAATATGCACCGTTACGTTTTGTTATTGCCATTTGTTCTAATGTACTATGTGCCTAGTTCATTCTCCTGGGCATCGTTGGCGAATATTACTGGAAAGGGTTTGTACTGAACATTCGTAACGGCGCCTAGGGGTGCAACTACAACAAGGCCTGCAATTCTTCTACTGCTTCACTGGGTTTATTGTTGTTTGCGGAAGTTGTTGAGACCCTTCTTGCCAATGCTTTTTACGATGTTTGAAGAATTTCTTTGAGAAGTGGAGGTGAACTTTAATCAAGCAATTCCAGGACTGTGTCTTGGGGAAAAATGTGGCCAACTTTTTTTAATAAATTTTTTTTCACTGTATTCTTTTTTTTTTAATCGCGGAATTTAATGGGTGATATTATACGAGGGAAGATTATTGAATACCTCGGGCATTCCGAGGTATTTCGAGCTTGAAAATAAAGCGCTTGGATCGAGGGAAAATCAAAATTTTTCCCCTGGGAGAGAAATTCTCAAAAAAATAATAATTCGGCAATCGAACCTCGAGCTATGCGACATCAATTAATTATTGCAATAATTAATGTTCAAGACTGACTGAATGGGTGGCTCAAGTCAACTAATTAATTAATAAACAGATAATTTTGTTTTCAAGAGAAAAAAAAATTTAGACAATGTTTAGGGAGGGGTAAACAAATTCTCCTGACCAGTTGGAGAATTTTTTTGCTACCCCCGGTTATTTTCAGTCATCAGTCAACAAATTCAACTGCAGCTGTCCCGTAATTTTTCCTGAGCGGTAATATCTACGAGTGTCACCCTAAAACCGGTCCACCAGACGCCTCGAAAAGCCGACGCAAGTTCCACGGCAGAATCTCTTTTCATACAAGTTAATCAGAGAGATATAAAATGAGAGGATTTCACATTCTATTCCATTTTTGTTATTATGTTGTATTTCTGTCTGCAGACTGAGTTGCGTCAGGAGTGCAACATTTCAACTCACCCCCCTCTCCCCCCCCCCCCCCCTGGCACGCCGAAATATCAGAGACAGCGTAACACCGGGTCCCCACAGGTTTCCATTCCACTCGGTTGAATTCAAAGTACAATTAAGCCCACGGCCATTAAAAATTCAACGGACGAATCTCATAATACGCTAGTGAGTCCTTTCCATATTGGCTCGGGCCCCGCTCGTCTGCTTTGCCATCACTCATGTATGAGTGTAAGCTCCAGTTGATCAGTCTCGGCGCAACTGAATTTTCCGCTTTGATGTGATTTTTGTTTTTTTGTTTCTGTCGAGAGAGAAGAGAAAATTCGGGGGTATTGTAGAGTCTAATGGATCCGCTCATCTTTTTCTCGTCGAGACGAGGCCGGCGGAGGGGATTTTTATCTCCTCAGGTACTCCTCCGCTACTAATGATTTTCGTTTACTTAACGTTGGACTGGTGATAATGGAGGAGGGAAAAGCCAAAGTTGAAAAAGAATAGCAGCCGATGGCGGGTGTATCCCTCGTAACAAGACGTTTGATGGACGTGCTTATTCTCGGGGGGTGAAAACCGCTCGACTCCGAGGGCTGATGGAATTGCCGAGTAGGTCAGGTATATATCGGGCCAGACCCGTCTGTCGATCTCGGAGGGGTTTTTTTTCCATCGTCTCCGCTGAGCACGAGTTGGGAGACTTGAGAGTGGAATATTCATATTTGAAAATCTCTCGTTATTATTGGGTAATGAATAACCGATCCGCGCGGACCTAAGGGCTGCTTCGCGGCGGGAATTTCTTCAGTAAAAATTACCGGGGCCTCCGGTGATCCTGTGGCATTCTCGACCATCGAGACCAATTGCCCAAGCCCTCAGGACAATTTAGTGGATTTAATAAAATTTAGGCACACGTCGGGACAATTTTTCGGAGAAGTTGGGGAATTTTTGCCGAGCGAGAGAATTTCTTATGAATTTTTCTCCCTCTGGGGGAATAATAAACCTCGGGGATGATCACTGAGAGTGGATGGAAATTTATTTATCTGTATCGCCTGTTTTGCTTGCCTTTTTTTTTTCAATTCTCCCCCCGGCACCAGTCGCCGCACGAAATTTTATTAGTTCGTTAGGATAGAGGAATGAGGATCGATTCTTCTCACATTTTTTGAATGCCTCACAGTCTCGCCGGCTTCGTCATTACAGTTTACCGGAATTTTCGAGGTTTAAAAATCCGCTCATCGGGGAAGCGAATTTTCGGAATTTTGGGAGGCAAATTAAACCGTTAAACGTCAATGGAATTTGTTTAGAATTTTTCATACGTTTTTTATTACAAAAAATTGAGTTAGCGATTTTTTTTTGTGAGCGAGAGCTAATTTGGCAATTGATTTTTCGTTTGAAAAATAATTTCTTCGAAATTATTAGTTCGTTTTCCCTCAATTCTAACAACATCTACCGGTAATTCAGCACCACCAGTGATTCATAATTAATTCTAAAATCGCGAAAACATTTCCACGAATGTTTAATACTTCATCGGCACTTCTACCGTTTTCCTTCATCATCCAGTATGTATGATCCCGTCTCCGTTTCCACAATCGGAGGGTGGAAAACTTGAAACCCAAAAAGTTTGGGGTCTCGAGAGTCCCCCTCCCCCCTCTTCCTATAACGAAGGGAAGAAGCTTAAACAATACCCAGAGTATTCCGTCTACCTTCAGCACGTTGTGATCCCCTCCACCTCAGAATGTCTCCAATACAAATCCCATTCGCATTCCCATCAATTTCTCTCGAAAAGTAAAATCCCGGGGATAACGGCGCCGAGAAGTTCGCCGGAAATCTTTCGGAAATAGCGTACGAACGGTATGAAACATTTATTACGACATACAATATTCAGCTGATCCATTACTTTAACTCAAGATTATTATTATGAAATTGTGATGATAATTTAGGGAGAGCTCGAAATAATTGTCGTTTAAATTTCCTATCTCAACAGAAATCAACGGGAATTGAATTTTATAACAAATTAAAATTCAATTGACTAAAGATAAACGTAAAGAAAAAAATACATTGAGTACCCAATTTCAAAAATTAATTAACAATTGATAAAAAAATCACCTCCCCAATAAAAAATAAAAATCCCATTCAAGGAGGGATGAATTTCTCCGAAAAAAAAAGTTTTAAAAAATCCCCAGGATAACGTCGTCGAAAAGTTGTCTGGAGCTGTTTTGGAAAGAGTGTACGATCGGTATGAAACTTTTAAAAGGTGTTTTCGACTACTTAATCTCTAACCCCTCAGGCGACCGCCACTCAACTCGTGTCCCCAGAGGTTCCAAAGCGTTAAACGAAGCCACAGCCCCTCCCCCCGCCGTTCAGATAACCCCGTCGCCCAGCCCCAGTTGATCCGGCCGAGGGTTTAAATATTTCAATGCATAATTAACCCGCAATATTCAAGAGTATCTCGTTAATTTTGTATTTCGAAAGAATATACATCAAAACAGAGAGAGAGAAAGAGTTTAATTCAACTCTTGATTATTCCGAGCGAGGATCTTGGAAAATAAAATGGAGAGACGCGCGAATAATGGGAGGGAGTGAAGTAATTTACTATTGTTGAATGAAAAAGGAAAAAAATTGAGAAGAAAAAAAAAACACTTTCCACCCGGGGAAAAAAAAAGATACAACGCACACTTGAGTAAATTACTCAAGGAGTCCGGGAAAGACACAGTAATGGCCGTTAGTTTCACGCCACAAAGTAAATGAACAACGTTGAATGGATACATATGCACGAGTCGTTTAACCGCTCGTGCCGCTCAGTAGTTTTTACTCCGTATTTTTTTTTTTTTTACAACTTGTCCCCCAGTTTTTATTCCTCATCTTGAATAGCACACACGACTCTCTCCTCTAATGACCGCCATTTTGGGCTTAATCTGGGTAATTAATGGGGCTCGTTTATAAGCGCGTCTCTCGGTTCTGACGATTTTTTTATTTACACTCGAAATGTCTATCCGAATCGAATATTCGACACGGAGAGAAATATTCAATAAAAATTACGCAACGTAATCTGTCAATTGCACGGGCTCTTGGGTAAAAATTAGAGACCCCTTCGGGCCCTCTTGGCTAGCCGTGAGGCCCAGTGAAGGGTACCTTTAGTAAAATGTTCTTGAATTTTTCGGGAACGTTCGGTAAAAATTCGCGAACATCCAAAGTTGCCGGTAATTTTTATTGAATATTTTTCTGCCGGCAGGCAAAGTGTCAACTACTGTATAAACTCATTATTCTCTCCCTCCCCTCATGCCTTAATCCCGCTCTAATCCCGATAAGCCTTCGAAAAAAAAAGGGATTTTTTAGTCCTCTCGTCTTGCTCTTTTCTACAACTGGGTCTCCCTGTATTCCTCTCGTCGATATATCTTGAAATCGGTTGGCTCGGCCATTAATTTCATTTTATCGCTGCACGGGATTCGAACCGGACGGTTGGGTAATGCGTTTTAAATGTAAAACAGGCGAAGGCCTAGGGCGTACCCAGTTACGACGCTGGAGAGAGAAGAGGACGCGATAAAATTTGATTCAAAACTTTTCTTCTCGCCTTTTCTCCCACCTCCTCTTATTTTTTTTTTATTATTTTCCTGAACAATCGCCTATTCTCCCGGCTTTCTCGGCACTCTGCCTCTTTTTTTTTCGCTCCTCGCCCGTTGTACATCAATTTCGATTAATGCATTCCGAGTTTTTAGCGTCACTGGACGATTTATATTGGGGAGGTGATGGAATACAGTTGAGCGACTCGCGGCTACACTGTTGCTGATTCCAAAATACACAACAGAACGAGTGAACGAGCGGGTGACCGGTCCACCGCGAGAGGTCAGCCGGCACTGGATTAATTATGCAACAGATCTCAGTCGTGCTGCACCCCATCCGGGTTATATACTAACCAATTAACCACGTGGAACTGGGGAATGAATGCGAAAGGGGATAAAAATTTACAATTAAAAATTTTTTCGCGGAGAATTTTTGGTCAGGCCCCAACTCGATTATTACAATAACAATTCTAGATACTCATCGCATTGATTTAACTCACAACAAAATGTAATTATTTATTAATCAATTATATCCCAATTAAGAATTTTTTTTTCTCGATTTAATCTCACGCGTGGCAAATTAATTTATTCTCACTCTTTGGTCTCCCATTCTCGAAAATTTTAATTAAAAAATAATTGTTGGTCTATTATTAAAAAGAAATGCAATTTTCAAATCCGCGATTTCGCGAAAACTTTCCAAAAACATTCGACCCAAGGAGGAAAAATTGAAAATTGAAAGAAGAATGGTCTTTTAGTTAGTCAAGTTATCGCCAGTTATTGCACAACAGCAACAACAATTTAACAACAACTTAGTTAACAACGGGAGAGAGGGGGAGAGAGGTGGAGAGTAAATTGCTAACGGAGGACTAAATACAGAAATACAGTCGCCCACAGTGAGAGGGGCTTCCCCCAGTGGTACTCCTGTAAACCCTCACTGTTTTAGCCCCTTTGGCCCAACTCCACATTGGATCTGGCACGTTGTAGCCCCGGGGGGTCACCCGACGAATTGCGAAACGCTACGCCGGACGTAGTGTATATATGCGAGGGGTTAGAGGCAACACTGTTATTGCATTAACTCATCATTGTCATTTTTATCACGTGCCCACTTGAATCAACAGAGTCCCACACTCCCCCCCCTAGTGCTTTGCCGCCCATTTTCTCTCGTCTCTGTGCTCGTCCATAGGTAACTCCAGCGAATTCCTATGGTGCCACCCCCGCCCCTCGACGTTTGCCAAAAACTCACGAGCCCCTCGCGCCCCTCCCGCCGGACCTCGAGGATCATCGGTCAATTGATGTCGTTTAAATGGTATTTTGGTAGTGGATAAAAGGCCAACACTCGGGGAAAAATATAATTTTGGTAAATAGAATTTTTTTTTGACAATCAAGTGCCAGAAGTTACGACAGTCGAACTCATTTAAATCCTCAGGAAAATATTTGATCAACGAAGTTACATTTTTGAGAGAAATATTATGATAAGAATTGAATTTTTTTAGAATCACTTGAAAATTGCGAATTAATTCATTAATTCCATAATGACAATTGATTTTTGTTTAGTTTTGTTTAGGTTAGTAAGGAAACTGAAATTTTGTTTTCATTCGTAATAAAAGAATGTTTTTTTAATTTAAAATCTCTCAAAATTATATTTTTTCTTTTTTTGTTTTGGAATAATTTGAAAACTGCAAGGTAATTAATCGCCCGACGGTGGGTTTAATTTGTTTAAGTGTCTTTCATTGAGTTTATTTGACTTTTGTAATGAAATTGAAATTTTGTTTTTACTCGTGATAAAAAAATTTTTTGAAAATTCTTCAATTCGTAATTTATTAATTTTATTTTTAATCCAATGTGCAAATAAAAAATTCTATATTCCCGAGCACTTGCCACAAAAATTCCGAGTACATGGTCCACAGAAGTCGAAGCCCCCAGAAGCGATAGACTACATACCCTCTATATTTTACAGCTCCTCAGAGACACACTAGTTCCATGTTTCCGAGTTTCCTGTTGCTCAGTCCAGTAATAAAGTTCAAGTCTCGCCTCGAAAGGACACACAGTACCACTGTCTGTACATAACGTGTGAATTTCAAAGGGAATGCGAGATCCCAGCGAGTATGAATGCTTCAGAAATGCCCTCGGGCGACACACGTGAGGCGAAAAAAGAAGAAAGAAAAAAGCGCAAAAAATAAAAACAAATCGAGACGAGAGATGTGTGGACGAATAGACGTATGGTTTTACGTGTAATTACTGTCATTACGGTTGCTATTTATGCACAGGAAATTGAATCATTCAGGGCGAATTCGCCTGAGGGCTTCATAACTCTCGTTAACGGTCAGATTGAATTAGTTATATAAATTAATTGAAAATCATAGAGTACGGAAATTGTAATTTCAATTGCGCAAGCGTTATCGTCAATTCGTAATTCCATGGCAATTGCTGGCGCAGTGAGAGAGGTTTGGATTATGAATATTGTAGGGTTTTGCGAAATTTTGAAATTGAGAAAAGATGAATTCAAATTTTTTTTTCCTGAAATTTTAGACATTTTGGGGTTAATAAAATTTCGATATTTTTCGCTGATTTTGCAATGAGGACAACGAGTGATTTTGGTCATTAGATACTCTTCTGACATTTCATTAACCGATAGAAATATTTTTGATAAAATTAGAATTTTTTCTCAGTGTGAGGCACTGAGCGAAAATTGGTGAATAATCAAAAGTGAATTGCTCTCGATTTTTTGTACGATTTATTTAATTAAATCTGGGCAATCAAGTGGCAATTCAATTATCCTCGAGGCTTAGTTTTTTTCTAATAGCCATGGGGAAAGTTGAGGAAGAAATTTGAATAATTTGCGAGAAAATCTATCAGATGGGATAAGTCTGGTGGAATTTTGCAGGATCTCGTTATTAAATGTTAACTACTGAAATAAATTGGATGAAACACCGAGCCAAATCTTGGAAACAAACAAGTGGCGATGCAGGGGCCAAGTTAAACTGGTTCAAACTACTCCAAATGAATACGTTTGGATACCTTTCGGTTTGCGTATCCAATGAGAATGCCTAGTGTAAACGAGCCTCTGGGGGGGGAAGCGTGAGCCCGTTGCTGATGCTCTCGCTATACCAGTACAAACACCGTTTAATTTCAGGGAACACGGAGATAGTTCTGACGTTGAAATTTCCGCCAGAAGTTCGGAGAGTTTTTTGTTTTTCACCGACGCGTAAACTTCGACAAGGGAGCCGACGATATTGATGACTATTGAGAATTAGTTACTCGGAATTTTTGAGGGACATTTAGGGGACCCTTTTTCGAAACTGTTTTCCTTCGGCTCCCCCCGGAATTCTTGAGCTTTGGAAATAGTCGGATGTGAGGGAAATTGTAAAAATTAGTTCGACCTTCTCATGAAAATCATCCGAATATTCTGAGGTCAAGAGTCAGGTGATTATTAAAATTTCCCACAGTCCGGAAGTTCGTCTAAAAAAAGAATCAATAGCAGACAATTTAATTTAAATAATTCTCGTGAATTAAAAGTCCAAAAAAATTGTTGCCTGACGTTGGCTCGGGAATCAGTCTTTGTTAAAATATTTTTTCAAAATGAAATCTCCGGGAAAAGTTCAACTCGTCATCTGGATTAAAAAAATTGATTGAATTCGGTGGCGATTAATATTGAATTAAGTGAATTATTTTGGAATAATAGCCGGATGTTTAGAGTCGCAGTTGATATCAGTGATATCCAGGGAGTCTGGAATTTACAACGTTTAATAAATGTCCCTGACGGGTGGTCAGGCAAGGGTACAAATCGCCTGGAACCGCAGACACAATGCTTAGTAATGGTGACCGACGGTTCGTGCTACTGTGAAACACCGGAGGGAGGGCTAAACCGGGAGGGAGAGGGACTGGTTCCTAGTGGTCCGCGGATAGCATTCGTTATGTTCCTTGGCCGAGCGTATTCAGCACGAATCGACTCTCTCTCCCTCTTTACCCAGTACAAACGAACAAACGAGCTTAATTAATCGCTTCCGTCCTCTCTCATCCACTCCGAATCTTCATCCACAGGTATATTTTGTTTTTCGAGTGTGTGGAATTAAAATTCCCCAAAAATGGGAATTGTTGAATTTTCAAATTGGCAGCAGTTGTCAAATAGTCAAAAAAATTCATTTCAATAATTTTAGAGTCGCCAAAAAGTATTCTCGAGTGGCTTTTAATTGGCCATTTAATTATTTATAATTTAAAAAATCTGGAATATTTGTTTTCCCATTTTTTAATTCTTCAATGAAACAAAAATTGAAAACAAATTGCTATTGCTTTTTAGATCAGTCAAAATTCCAAGAATGTCGATAATACTTTGAAGTTTACCCTGGGGATTCCATTACAACACTCGGTTATAGCCTATTTGATGAAACTTTCCGCGGGAGAACGGGCTACAGTCGAACTGAGAGTCTCCTATCAAAAGTCGAGATGCCTTGGCATGAATTGTTCCGAGATATAAAGGCAGTTTAACTACAAATTTCTAGTGGTGTCGGGGGGGGGCTTTGAATGCCGGAGTAGTTAACAGTAACTCAGACGCACCCTCAGCGATGCATCCAAGACTCTAAAATATACAAGACTAAGATAAACCACGAGTGTCGTGAGAATTTCAGGGTAATACCGCTGAAATTGAGAATACAAATGAATTAATGAGTTCATTCCAGTGGTTTCAGAGCAACAACATTTTCAGGAGTTATTTATATTCTTGCCAGACGATCTCTCATGATTTCATAATTTTTACTGTCTCCACCTGCGGATGCAATTTCATTCAACCAGAAAATTGGATTTTTAAATGATAAATAGTCCGATTCCATTAGATTACCAGGAAAATCCTAAATTTTCGGTGGGAGAATGCCTTGGAATTCCCCCGAAAATTGAATGCGTTAACATTTTCGAAAAACTCACTGAAAAAAATCTGACATTTTTTTTAACAGTGAGTGGCGAACCAATACGAATCAAAAAGAACTACGAATGCACTGTTGGAAAAAAAAAGAACTACTCTGACTTTACACTGATCTCTATTAATTAATTAAATTAAATTAAGTAATTTAATTCAGTGACAAAATTATTTGAAATTCCCCCGAGAATTAGACATTTTTCAACAGCGAATGTCAAGCCGATACGAATCAAAAAGAACTACGAATGCACTATCAGAAAAAAATATGAGATTTTATGATAACCAATACGAATCAAAAAGAACTACGAATGCACTGTTAGAAAAAAAATGAACTACTCTGACTTGACACTGATCTCTATTAATTAATTTAATTAAATTAAGTAATATAATTCAGTGAAAAAATTACTTAAAAGTCCCCCGAGAATTAGACATTTTTCAACAGCGAATGTCAAGCCAATACGAATCAAAAAGAACTACGAATGCACTATCAGAAAAAAATATGAGATTTTATAAGCATTTCTTCATTAATATTCAAGACAGCGACACTGACTTGACACTGACTCTTTATTAATTAATTAAATAAACTAAAATAATTAATTAAGTGACAAAATGCCTTGAGATGTCCTCAAAAATTAAATGCGATAAAAATCCCCGAGAAGTCTGCAGGAAAATTAAAAAAAAATTAACAGTACAGAAGCTTCGGGTGTTATTAGATTTATTTATATAAATGATTCCCAGATATCAAACGGCAATTAATGCCCCCGAAGAAAGTGAAAAGTTGTAATTTATTTCAACCCTCACATTAACCGGAGAACCATAAAAATGTTCTTGTGCATCGCGGCAACTTGTATCATCGCATCCCCTCGCAAATGAGTTTATTTAGTGCGGGACATTCGCCGGGCGCTCATATATAAACTAGTTAAAAACAAACTTTGATAAATAAAACAAAGGTGCAACTGCGTTACCGAGTTTTTACTCTCTCGTTTTTTCTTACCCCCTTTTTATGTCGTTAGGTGCTAATAAATTCATAAAGCCGTGGCCTGTGTATGCAGTTTACCATCCGCCAGTGTCTGACGTAAATAGTATTCAACTACTTCGGGAATGAGAAGTGGAGTAATGCCGTTGTACAGCAGTTGCTGCCAATATCGATCTGGTAAATATCTACGATAGGATTGTCCCGAGGGGGTAAGGGGACAGACTGACCGTGTCCACAACCGCATCAGGTCGTACTGTCCTCGGGGAACGGCTCCTTCGTCTCATTGTGCCACTATTAAGCCCCCTAATTCATCTCGATTCATGCGCGGAGAAAAATTGTCAGCCGAAATTACTCCCAAATCCACGAAAAAAAAAATTAATTTTCCAAATTCCCTCGTTTCCATTAAATTTTTTTGTACTTTTAAAATGAAAAATCAATTGAATTTCAGAATTCTCCATTACAATTACAGATTACATTAGGGAAATCGGTTGAAAACCATTCACGCCAGCAGATTACGTAAATTATTCTGCCATTTTTATTGAATATTTCTCTCCGCATGGGTTTTTAATTGACCGCGTGGGTCCGTGAACCCGGCAATTCACCGTAAGGTCATCCATGATGTTTGATTATTTTCAGGACGACAGGGAATCACGAGAGCTCATTAAGAATTCTGAGGTCGGTGAGGGTCTCGCCGGAGTTTGGGGTGTGGCTTCCCATTCACCGCAGTCACTACGGGGGATCACCGGACATTTCAATAAACATTGGGATCATTTCGGGTCGGTTTTTGAATTAATTTCCCTCGTAAAAAAACCCCCAAAACAGTCACCAAAAGTGTTCCCCAAAAATTTCTCTGACTTCAACAAATAAACCTCATCAAATTGTCGTTAAAATTATCAAACAACCTGAATAAATCATAAATCATAAACACCCACCACCGTAAGCATTAGATAATTGTGTAGGTGTTGAAAAAAAATTTTTTGTGCTATTAAAATTCTCCTACAAAAAATTTTCATTAAATAATTTCAGCTCTCAGCAGTTACCCTAACGATTCTTCACGTAGTCATTATCGTTATCATTTTGTCGTGCATACCAGCCGCTTACCCAAATGAAAGTGCAGACAGTTACGTGACTGCCCCCCCCCCTCGCCGAGCAGTGTGAATGTATCATCCGGCGAATGAGGAGAAAATTTTTGTTAATTTCGAGGAAATGAAACTCCGGCAAATTGGACCCAGGGAGAGACGTTTCCCTTAATTCATACGAGTTTCATATCCTCAATTCCGTATCATCTTTATCCAATAAACGGCCCGTGGCCTCAATCCCGAGGAGGAAAAAAAAACGTAGGGGGGGCGAAGCGAAAGAGAAAAAAGAGAAAAATAACCCGAGAGAATGGGCTCGTCCGAGTACACGTACTCTCGAAGTAGAGCCAATATCCTCGAACCGGAGAGCGTGATTTTTATGGGCTTGAGCGGGCGTGTATTGGCTATTTTTTGGGACTTTTTTCTCCCCCCCTCCCCCACCGCACTCTTGGGGGATTCTTTTTTTGCCTCTTGGTAAAGACGAATATGTGGAGAGCGCTCGGTGGGAGGAAACAAAACGGCTAAAGTAGAGAGGGACATCGGCAAAACGAACCGTAACCACGACTGGTCGTAGTTCCCATCCAGGATAGAAGGCACTCTCAACTTTCTCTCCTCATGTTCGATAGAAACAAATAAAATGGAATGAACTTCTCCCAGTGGGTTAAGTCCCAGCCTCCGAGCATGTATACCCTGATAAATCTGGGAAGAAATGCTGAGGTAACTTTCACTGGTACTTTCCAAGAACTTTTCTGAATTGAGAGGGTTTTCGGGGGAGGGCGGCGGGAAATCTTGCCACGGGTCATTATTACGATTTTTAAAACATTTTCGAAATGCTCACTGAAAAAAATCTGACATTTTTTTTAACAGTCAGTGGCGAATCAATACGAATCAAAAAGAACTACGAATGCACTGTTGGGAAAAAAAATGAACTACTCTGACTTTACACTGATCTCTATTAATTGATTTAATTAAATTAAGTAATATAATTCAGTGAAAAAATTACTTAAAAGTCCCCCGAGAATTAGACACTTTTCAACAGCGAATGTCAAGCCGATACGAATCAAAAAGAACTACGAATGCACTATCAGAAAAAAATATGAGATTTTACTTCTCCGGAGATTAAAAAGTCGCGCGAAAAAATTCTCATTTTCAGATTTTACAATTCTCGGAAATCGTCGGGTTGAGATCGGAAGATTAATTTTCTATTTTCCTCATTTTTATCAGAATTGGAAATGCCAGTTTAATTAAATAATTTTTTTCGAGTGTAAAAGCCAATATTATTCCCTCCAGGTTACCAAAAAAATGGGTAATAATAAATTATGCCAATATTAATGAAAAAAAATCTTTGAAATATCGGGAGAATCGCGAGTGGAATTCTAACGTCCCCATTTATTTTCTGAACCACCAAAAATTATTCGTTTCTTCGGGATTGATATTTAAAAAAATCCCCGGGTCTCCCCGATCCCCCCAAATAAATATGATTGCCCTCCCCGAGTGCGAAATGAATACCCGCGTAGTCACCTGACATACACATCTGCCAGATCCTGAATCATGAGACTTAGTTTACCTCCGTTGGAGTTTACGTAACGCGGATGCGAAACAGTCATTTGCATTTCAAATTACCAATGGGAGTTTGTGTGGTACTTGCCATGTGTACCTGGACAAAGTCACCTCTCTCAAAGTTGACGGTGAGTTTAAATGCGTGCGGAGGTGGGACACAATCCCTGACACGTCACACTCAACATATAGGCTAGAGGATAGCACACGTCGCGTGTTGAGAGCCCACCCCCTCGGAAAATGTCATTAATGACATTATAAACTTGCGATCGAGTCAGAGTAGAGGGAGGCTCTAAATGCCACCGTTCAGGGGTGATGTCTCCCTGAGGAGTGTTATCGAATTTTCGGTATTGGTGGGTTTGGTTAACGAGCGAACTCACTAGAGAATTTTTCACCCGGCAAAGATGAATGCGGTACATTGAGGGATTTTTTTTTTAGTAAAAATTACCGTTTCGCTTGATAATCCTGTGGCACTCTCGACGTATGGGAAAAATTGCCCAATTGAACAGGAGAATTTAATGTATTTTATAATATTCAGGCCCACGTGTAGACAATTTTTACGGAGGGATAAATTAATTCTAGTGAAGCCGTTCGGTAATTTTTACTGAATTTTTCACTTTATACTGCCTTTTCCGCGTTTTTCGCTGCGATTTTTTTGGAATGTCGATTACTTTGGGACGATTTTTGCAAAAAAAAATTTTTTTAAATGCTCTTTTGTCGGGTTTTGAAGAGATTAAAATCCTCGAATAACTCGCACTTAATTATAAAAATTATTAAATGTTTTTTTAGATAAAAAACATTGGATATTTTAGGTCGACTGATGGACGATTGAAACCGGCGTATTTCAACCGTCGCGAATAATTTCCCGACAAGTGGGTTAGTACGCAGTTTAAAATCTTGAGAATTGAATAATAATTTTCGTTCACTTACTTTGCCAACTCCAGTCATCTCCTTCACTCCAATTCTCCTCAGAAATGCGGGTGGTGCAGGTGGCGGTGACTTGAGCAGCAGAGCTCCATAACCATTCGGAAATGTTGGCTCCTCCAAGCCAACATTTTCATCCCCCGAGCGCCGTCGACGGTGGGGGCTCGACGAGAGATTCCACTTCTGTGCGGCCCTGAAAAACCAATAGAAATTCACTTCATCGATAAATAGAATTTTTTTCTCATCCACTGCATTCATAATTCATCAAATTATTATCCACCTCAATTGAATAAAATTCAAACTTAAAATTAACCTCAAATAATACCCTTTATCAGAAAATCAGGAGAAAAATTTTGTTGACTCGGAAAAAAATCCCGTAAATTCAATTTTTTAATGACAATGAACATCCGAGTCCTCCACCCCTGCCGGGAATTTTCCCACACCCCCCAGGCCGCCGAGAAAATTCCACACGTTTCGTAAAAAAAAAACGAGATAATCCAAAGTAACTGAGAATGAATTTCGGCTGTTTGACTGTACGAACGTGCCCGGAGGGTGACTGGGTGACATACTCCGCTGGCGTGAGGACGAGAGCAATGGAGGGAGGGGGGAGGGGGGGGGGGGCTGGTAATCAGCGCAGGTAATGTCCCGGAACCCGTGTGTTCCCAGGGTTTCGTGTTTAAAGGGAGAAATGCCGAGGTGGAGTAGAGCTTGGCCTCCAACTCCGGACCAACCCACGGGCCTCGTTAACCCACGCGCTGTGAAATTGGAAATACCGTCGTGCGACTCGTCGCGTTGCGGTGAATATGAGAGCATCCATTTCAGCTCATCCTCATACAGAGAGGAGGGAAAAAAATGGGGGAAAAGAGTTGAATAAAAAAAAAATATGAAAAAAAAAACGCGGGGAGAAGATGCGTCGGGGGTTAATGAGTTTGAAAATACGACGGACTTGTCTTTCACTCGAAAAACAACAAATAATTTTTTAAATATTTATATCAGGGGATGTTCAACAACAAATTGTATGGAATGCCCTAGTCAAGTGAAAATTAGGGGATATTTTGACGTTAATTCCCCTCATTTCCAGGATTCCGAAAAATTGGCGACGAAGTTACTTCCCAGGCAGGAATTGCCGTGCTTCGACAACGGGTCCGAGCTTGGCCCACGCCGGGTTTGCCGAGGCCCGGCGACCAAGGTTGGACTGGACTTGGGCC
>JAPYZN010000064.1:0-92042 GCA_030522865.1 Psyttalia lounsburyi
GAACATGGATTCGAGGGGTGGGGAGCACAAACAAAAGCGGAGTTTAGGCAGAGTGGGGATACGGACTGAGGTTCCTTCTCATGTAAGAAGCAATATAGCTGATTATTTCTGGTAATCGGATGTGGCCTGCCCTGGGGTTGTTGCAAGATATATTTTACAAACCGACTCATTTTCACCTCCTTCGTGTCTTCTTTCCACCCCGCAGAATAAGATTTGACAGTTATTGGGTTAAAGGAACAATTGCAGAGCTAGAGATAAAATATCAAAACCTACAGGGAGATTATCAAAAGCTAGAGGTAAATAACCGCTGATATTTTATTGGAGGAGGTATTTCATGTTATTGAATACGGAGCTCTGATTGGCCCAGGGGAGGCCAAATCCCATTGCCAGAAATAATAAAAAAAAAAAAAATTTTCATTAATTTGGGTCAAAGTTCATTGACGATTTCTCTTAGAAAACCTGTTATATCGTCATATTTGTCATCACCGTCGTACCACTACTTATGAGGTATTTAGTAGCAATCACAGCCGATTGGCCGATTGAAAGTACTTCACAACCAATTTGAAAGATCATCTAACTGTAGAATAAATTTGATGTAAAAATTAATTGAATCTGAGAATTTAAATGGTTAACTAGGCCCTATACCACAAAAAATTTCTAGATGCGACCGATTTTAGATATATAAAAGAAATATGCAAATAGGCCTATAAAAAAAACTGTAAAATTCCGGTATAAGTTGAGAAATGTAAACTAACTGCTAAAACCGGCTATCCAATACTAAAACAATACAAAAAAAAAAATAGGCTTGATACAACAGCAGATTGGAAAACATTTTATTTTTAATTTTTGACGAGGAAATTGAAAAGAAACTGTCATTCATTCTACTTTGTTTAAATATTTAAGAATTATCAAGTTTCTATGAATGTTCTTAATGACAAAATTCCTTCATTCGTGATTGTAAAAAAAAATATAAAAAATTGCGATTGTCGGGGGCCCTAACAATCCACCGAAATTATTCAACTGGGCCCACCTGTACATCGCTGTCTGCGGGCTTTACCGTAGATTTCGAAATTGTTAATGCACATTAATCAAAATTAACTGTTGTAAAAAAATCGACAATAATGAAAATTGAATTGTACATCCTTGGCGACGTGAAATTCTTTTCATCCAGTGATCCTATTCACCGATTACAGAATCATTTGAGAGACCGGTCCTGCGAATCCACATCAAGAGAGATCTCACCAAACTCGATGTCAAGCCCGGACTCTTGAAAAAGAGAAGCTCTGTATCACTGCGATGATATTAGAAGGTACGAGAAAGAAAGTAAACAACTCAAGTTGACGAGCAGCGACGCACATGTCCACATGGCGACGACCCACTGACCCATTCAACCAGCAATTTCGTTTTGCAGATATTTAGATCTGTTTATATCCAATGGCTATGAAAAATATCTTAAGCCTACCAAATCGCTATTCAAGTGTCCGCATGATATTTCATGAATTACGTTCCTTTCTCTACTTTAAAAATCAACTGTAATATATTGCAAGAGATTCATAAAAAAATTATTCGTGGGCTTTTTTTCAGCCACTGTGCAGGAAATAAAATTATCCGTCGAAATGAAAAAGTCGGTGAATCTTTAAATTTATTCCCCAAAGAAAGTTATCATTTACGTAATGGAATTGCACAATGAGCTATTTTCCTCTACGTTGAACAGTAATTCGGGCGAGAGATGTGGCGACAATTCATGTGACGACAATTGCATGTCAAATGGAATACGTCATGTAACAGACAATGGTACATGCAGAATAACTAGCCCCATAACATTTGAATGCCAGAAAAAATATCGATGTAAAAAAATTGAATTTGCACAATCTTCATTGTTTCCACGAAAAATTATTAATAGAATTGTTTCAAGTTTTAGACTCCGATAGATGTGCAGCACGAAATAAAACTTGAGTAAAAATAGACTAGTGATGGATGTAATCAACCATACAATCGCACCCTGTGAATTAATTAATTAAATTTTTTCGCGATAGAAATAAAGTCATGCCGTTTAATGTGTATATTCGAAAACTAGGTATATGATGGCATCTCAAACGACAACAAATCACTTCAATTTCATTTAATTTCAAATGACTGTTTAATAGAAAAATACAAATCTTTTGGTAGGCCTAAATAGATAACATCAAGACGGGCATTTTGAGAAAGAAAAATAATAAAATCGGGATAGTAATTTCGAAATATCAAACTTCATCATCACAAGACCTAAAATCATTCTAAGTTTCCATCTCCATGGTTTTTCAAGGTATCCTGTGAACAATCAATTTTCGTAAATGAAAAAAAACGCACATTATCTTTTTATGGCATTTCAAGTAAAACGGAAAAAAATAATGAGTAAATTATATACAAAAAAGATTGAAATAAGCCATTGACACATTTTAAATTATGATGAGGGTTATTTTTACCATTGGTAACACGTGTACCTCACCTAAGTAAATGTCTACGGTACGACCCAACCATCGGAAGCATCACCTGACCTTTACCAAGAATTTAACAACTCTCCGCCTGATGTGTGATTGCCTCTTGTAATAACACATGACGACTTACTTGTATGCTAAAATGACAGTTATAAAAATTCCCTGTGCCGGCAAGTCAGGCTCGTGCCCCCGTTGCACAACAAAACTTACGTACTAAAATTATAAATGTATCTTCTTCCTTCCCCCCTCCCGCCCTTCTCACCGAACCTGTGAAACACTTCAACTCGGATTGTAATGGTTCATAATTATAGATTACGAGAGGCGAAGGAGAGATGAAGATAGGTAGACTTCTCAGGTCTACCAATTGCTAACTGTTCGTCTGGATCATAAATTCAATCGGTTATTTTAAAATCTGCATTTCAAGCGCATATGACTCTCCACTGAGAAAAAAGTATAACCGAATAATCATGGGAAATTATACGGATTTATTTCTTCTTCTTTTTACCCCTTGTCGGATTCCCACAGACAATTTAAGAAACCTCATCCTCACTCGTCCGCTCTACTGACACGAAAAATCTATTTTGTTACCGTGAAATCAGAGACATTATCATCTCAACAATAACATTCTTTTGGTTAAAAAATTACTGACTCGGAGTTATTAAGATTTCTACTTTTCTTTTGAGGAGACGTTTCTGGTTTTCCCAGATTTTCTAATACTGAGCATCTGTTATTCACGTTTTCTTTTTACATTTTTGTGGTGAAATGGAAAAAATCATCGTATGAACTCATTTCGGAATTCACCTGACAGGTAATTATAGAGAGTTGTCTGTAGACTAGTCTTGATAATGACAAATTTGGATTTTTCAAGATCGAAAAATCTGAATATCAGTTCAAATAATGTAAACTCTCCTTTCGCGAAAAGTTGACTTAATGGTACACATTGAGAAATATGTAATAATCATTAAATTTTTTTTTCTATAGTTCAGGCGAAAAAAGTGGATGTAGGAAAATTTAACGAAACTATATTACGCAATTTTTATAAAAAATCTCAAATAATTTTCAGGACATTGTTTTGTGTTTATTTGAATTACATAAAAAATTACCATTACCTTCATTTAATTTTACCGAGTAGATTCCATAATCGATGAGCAAATAGTGACTTATTTATTTTTCATCTAAAACAATAATTGACTATTTTGAAAAAAAGCAAACGTCTTGACATAATCTGATATGAGTAATTTTTGTAAATGTCACAAAAATCTCCTGATTGTTTGGGATTATTCTACATTTTCATGGTATAATTGAACTGATAATTAACAGCTTTAATTAGTTTTATAATAATTCTATCAAAAGATGAATGGAAATTTGCGACAAATAATTCAAGCAAAAGTTTTTTAACGAGTGTAATAAAATCAATGTGATGAATACGATGACTGATTTATGATTTACAAAAATCTTGAGAACATCCGGTGTTTGACAGCACAGACATATAGCATAATAGGAATTAGATAACTCACATGTGTCAATAGTTCGATATATATTTGGAAATTAATTTGACTCGATGGTAAGTGGAAGAAAAATCCATCTGAAGGGAAATTTTAATAATTTAAATATTTATAGGTTCACTCTGACCCAGTGACCCTTCAACAAAAATTCACACATATTTCCTCATTAACGTTCTTGATACTGCCAAAATGTTTTAAGTTCCTGCAGAGGAAGCTCTCAAAAAATTGCCCTCAATTCACTTCCCGTTCCACGTAATGTGCGAACCTGTCTTGTACACTTCAAGTTGGAGCAGAGCACCCACAATTTTTTATTTCCGACTTCCAAATAACTCCGGTGACGATGTGGGACGATAGTGTGATTCATAACGTCTAGGTAATTGTACAAATACTCATTTCGCGGGTGAGTAATTTGAGGCACAATTTTCGATCTTGAAAATTAAAAATGTAATATTAGCCGCTTTAGATGAAATAAACGTTTGTATTTTTTTGCGTCTCAAGGTTTGCTAAAATGAAAAACGTAATCTAACTTTAAAAAATCAATAATAGTCAGAAGAGCATAGTTGGATTGAAAAAAGGCAGATCGAGTGATATTGGGTCAGCCGGATGATGTGATGAGGTAAATTATGTGTTATTGACTTTTATTGACTCTAGTCACAATTGTTCACGAAAATCACAGGGCAGGTGGAATTCTAGTGGTTATAGATACAGAGACGTTGTACCCTAGGAAATTAATAACTAACATAAAGTATGTAATTTTTTGTTGAATATCATTAAGTCCAAGGGAGTTCCTAACTTAAGAAAATAAAATCCCAAAAACCAAATAAAAAATATATTCGCAAAAAAAAGTTCGAGAAGACTTGCTTTACCATATACTCCGTCACTATGAAATTGTGAAATTAATGTGCTTAATGCGTTTAAATGAACGACCCCGAAATCCTAGTGCGAATAATTTTTATATGAAAAGTTCCATCTCAGGCCTAGGTCAATGAGACGTATCATCACGTGCGCAGAACGACTAGAGGGTCGCGTGACCAAAGGCCCTGACCGTCAGTTACAATTCCAATGCCAAACTCAACCGCAGCATGATAAACCCATCCTCGAATCCCCCAAAACATGGAGCACCACAAATTCCTATGCTAATTATATCCCTGAGATATACCACGCAAGTTCCAGTATTTTTCTCACATGCAACCATTGAAACACATCAGCCAAGTCCTGTCCAGGATCGTTAATGGGAGGACGTCGAGTTTTCATCTCGTTTCTCCAGTTATTTCGAGATGACACTACTAAATTCGAGGGATACCGGTTTCATTTTTGTGGTAATATATATTTTTGTTCTGTCTGAGAATAGCAATAACATTCTTCGGCGCTACGATAACAATGTTTATCTTTACGAGAATGTTTAGTACAGTAAATTCTTCGCTTCTCGAAAATATTTGTATTGTCTTTGCTCAACAAAAATTCGTAAATGTTTCAAGAATTGACAGATTTCAAGAAAATCTGGCGATTTTTTTTTAAATTCTTATTTATGTTTTATAAGCAATCTGTAGACCAGAAACATAATTAAATCTTTGTTAATTAATTGAAGAAATCAAGTTTTTTTTTTATACAAGTTTTATTTATTTAACACATTTTGGTCGAATATCCAAAAAAATATCGTTATTTTTTTATGTGTAAAACAAATTTAAGAGCAAAACAATTTATTACAGAAAAAAAATTATTTTATTTGAAAAGTTATACAATTTTCGAGACTTGAGAATAAAATTGTAAAATACTCGATTCCTCCTGTTAATTAAGACACAAAGATTTTTCAAAAATACAAATTTTATATTATTTCTTGTCTACCTTTTGTTGCCACTAAACCAGTAATTGAAAAAAATTGCGAGAATTTTTCATTGACAACTTGTTAACCGATTGACCCCAACAGTCATTAAACATAATATATATTTTTTATTAAGCAAATATTGAAAACAGATTTAAAAATGCATTCTTTTCCATTATCAAGTATCAGACATCCGATCTATAGATCAAATTTCGATACAGTAGCCCTCGATTCTCTGGCGCACAGACCCATAACGTCCGTCCCTGTATGGAAATTGTAATCTCACCTGTTGAATACCCAGTCCTCAGTCCAAACAGTAAAACGGAATTCGAGACATGCTGACCTCAAGACCTCGAACCACCTTGGACCTCTCTCCCGCCCCCTTCCCCTGAAGTTCATCCATCAGAAAGAGTTACCGGCACACACTCGAAGTAATATCTCCTCCCTCGTTATCCGACCTACAACCCACAAAACGTGCGTGTACTCGACCTATTATTATCAAGCTCAAGCAGTCCACAAGTATCAAAAGCAGAGCCACAGATAGGAAAGGCAACATCATGAATTTTAATTTTCATTTCATTTTTTAAATTGTAAAAAAACAGGATGCTTCCACCCTTATGTGAAATAACTGCAGTTACATTCCCACGATATCAGAGTTAACAGAATAAGCAGAAGACTCAACAAAGTGAAGGCAGCAAATAAAAATTAAGACAATAATTAGTAGTTTGCTATAATTTTATGAAGTTGCCCGTTATTTGTTAAATTTTTTTGTTAATAGAATGATGAGTAAAATAAAAATAAAGTAAAGGCAGTGGACAAAATTTGATCAAAACGTATAAGCAAAACAAATTTAATGATTAATATTCATTTATGTAGGTTTAATCATATTGATAATGTGGTAAATATTTGTTTCATTTTCCAAAAGCATTTTAATGACCAACATTGGTTTTTCATTAAGATTTTATTAATGTTTTCATTAATGTCAATTTAAAAAATTTGTTGTCGATACTATCAAATTTTCTACACTATGAACCGTGTGGAATTTATAATTCCTCAATTCCTCTTGTTAAGGAAGGTTTTCCAGAATCGGAAGTATTTTTTTAAATATATTTTTTTCATTCTGAGAGATGAGGTTGTTATCTGTATCTTGATAATAATTTCAATCTACCGACCCATATTTATTATGTAGGAATGCAATAGGCAAGGCGCACGGAATGCATGCGCTAACATGGACTTTTATGGGATAGAATTTTTAAGATATTCCCTCTTTTTGCCCCGGTACCCCAGATTTTTTTCGAGTCATTCGATTCACTTCAGTTTTTCATATTATTTCCTATTTTTACAATATTGAATCAACTAAATTATCAATTTGAACATAAATCCCATAAGAACCCACGTATTAAAAAATAGTTTATTAATTTCTGCTGGAGATATTACAATTAATTATTGTAACATCAGTTAAGACAGGTTTTAAAAAAACTGGATTTCACATGTTCGGGTATCTGCGGAAGGAATTGCAGAGTTACAGACAATGACTAAATATCTTTAAGTAAACAAATATTATTAAAACATGAAAATTCACTTATATTTCATGCCCCACTTTTTGCTTATAAAAAGGAATTTGCAAAAACCGCAAAAACGGCATAAAAATTTTCCAACAAATACGTCTGTTACTCAAAGTAGTTAGTGCGTTGGCCTTTCCTAAAATTAGAGGGAAAAGATGAATATAGAAATCAACCTGATTTTGTATTCCATTTATTTAACTCCGCGTCATAAGCATCTAAAATCCCACGAAGCCAGCATCCTAGACCCCAACAATCCCGGAATACCTTGAGTCCCCTCGACCCGCAATCCTCCCACAGCATATTCCCACTCTCCCCATCTAAACCACACTAAAAGTTATCCCCCGCAGGCACAGCCACGACATCCAAACCTCCTCTCCCTGATACCAACAAAGACAGCAGAATCGAAGGATACCACTATATTCCACCTACCGTCTCAGCCTTCTTCCAAGCCGCAGGTACTCGCCTTCTACCCAACTCACCTCAGTCCGGCACCGACCGCCAGCGTCGCAAGAGCCCGCACCAACAGATCCAACAAATCGTGGATCTTCTGCGCGTGCGCACATCCAAATAAATATTCCCCCTCCCTCGTTATTCAACCTGTTCCACGTATCTCACCGGTGAAGTGCCGAAACTTTAGAAAAAAGGGGGAAAGAAAGACGACAAAAGGAACAATAAGACAGGGAGAAGGAAGAAATAAAGGATCACAGCCTTAAGAACTCAGTGAATAGTGCAGACATTAAGACCGACGTGTGCAAACTCGTGGGAACCCGGTGCAGCGGTGCAACAGCACGAGTGTTTTCCCCCCTCGACATCTCTTCCCAGCCAAAAGCCGCGCGTATCCTCCAAGAAACCCCATCGTTCAAAATCCGCCGAAATCACCTGAATGTTATAACTCAATAAAGTTTATTTTAAAAAAGCCACATCAGCCGCACCTCGGAGATTCCAAAGTTTCTCACCGCTGGATCCCTCAACGCGAGTGAGCGAATAAATCCCCTCCGAGAGGATTGGAAAGAGGCAAGAGACTTCAGCGAGGAAGGAGGACAAAAATTCCACAGGGGCAAATCACACACATACACACGTAAAGCCTCAGGTTCGACGCCACTGGTTACTCGCATACCTGAGAGGTGGGAGTGAGACAAACCCATCATACCATAAACCATTATCCTCCCCTCCTTCGTTGAAGAAGAAAAAGGAAGAGGCTAAATGCTCGTGAGGTATGAAGAAAACTGGTGGGGGCTAGTGTACAGCAAACTGGAGAAACAACTGGATAAAACAGTGGTGGGAGTTTAAAGTCCTCGAGGGAGAGAGAGAGAGAGAGAGAGAGATAGAAAAGGTCGTTATAAGTATTGGTGTGTTGAAATTGTGTATCAATTTTTCGATAAATAAAAAAATTAACGAAGGAGAAGTGGAGAAAGGTAGGAGCAGAGAGAGGATAGGAAAACACAACAGAGTAAAATTTAGTGTCCCTCTCTGATGTTAGAGGAGAAGTCAGCCATAATGGAGTAAGAGATATCCGTGAGGCGGCTACAGCTGCTGTAAAATCGTGCTCACGGGGGATATTTAGCAATAGTATTGAGACACGATTTACCGCGAGTTTAATAGTCTCAACGAAACGTTAACAGTTAGAAATTCAATGAGATAAATAAACACTAAAGTATCGGTTGCTCACAAATTTTGTTATTTCAATTGTGTTTGTGGTGAAGATGATGCGGATGCTTCACGTTACTTCACAATCTTCGTGATCTATTCAAGTACCCCCGATGGTCAACGAACTGTGGAGGAGGAAGAAATAGTTCGATCATTGTTTTTCCGTAGCTCTCCATTAACCTCTTCTCTTGCTCCATGAAGATGAGGGGATCAAGTCAGGACACAGCGACGCCGTATTGTCGCTGCCGAGTGCTGTATCTCGGCAGTTCAGTGCCCCACGCCAGCAAAGAGGGTCTACTAGGTGTCCAAGAGCCCCTCCGCGAACTCTATCCCGAGCAAGGGGCCCTAGGAGCACGTGGTATCGACTCCTGGCTGAGTGTCTGGTCTAACGGCCTCCTCCTGGAGAACGTAGACGAGCATCGGAAGAAAGTCACCCGTTTCTTTCCCATCGAGGCCCTTCACTATTGCGCCGCAGTACGTCATGTCAAAGGTGGCAACAGCGACACCTCTAACGCTCGTTTTCTTCCACTGGACTCGCCATTCGCAAGAAATCCATCAGCAAATCATCCACCGCTATTCGCCGCTGTACTTCGCCGTACAACGGGAATCAAAGTGCTCGAATGCCACGCCTTCATATGTAAACGTGACATGGCGGCCAACGCCCTGGTGAGATGCTGCTTTCATGCTTACGCCGACAGTAGTTATGCTAAAGGTCTTGATCCAAATACCGCAACGATCATCAGTAATGGCACATCGCCAGGACCTCATCCTACAAATGGCACGTCCAACGGTAGTTTGTACCATACGTTGGGAGGCTCAAGCACAACATTAGATAACAACAGTCCACCAGGAACGCGTTTAGATACTACCTCCAATGATGACATTAGTCTTTACAATGGAGATGAGAATCATAAAGTCTGGGCAAAGGGCAGGGACGAGGTGGATGCTGTTTACCAGGAGCAGGGAACACTGAGAAGCACGAGAGGATCCAGACCGAGACAACTGGTGGCACCTCCACCACCACCACCGCCTCCTCCACCTCCACCATCTCAACCCCTGCTGTCAGAAGAGTCAACGTTATCGGCTAGAAGAAAAACGAATAAGAAACTGAAGAAGATCAAGAATCGTCATGAAGATCAGATTATGCCGCACCCGCAAATGCATCCTCAGATGCATCCTCAAGCGATCTACACAAATGGCCATGGGCACCATACTCTTGGGCATCCGATAAGACAGCAGCACTTCCACCAGATTCCACCGAGCAGCAGATCTGTAGCGGGCACCTTAGCTAGACCTGCACCAGTATTGCTGGTTCCTGCTGCCACTCTTCCCAGGAAGGCTCATCATCATCATCGTGGGATGCGACCAATCCCTGCAGCAGCTCCAATAGTTCCTATCTATGCGCCACTTCCGGTAGTTCCTCCACCACCCGCAGCACTTTATCAACCGACCTATGGCACTGCTGGAAATAGAGGGAGGCGCCAGCATCCACAGGAGGTAGAGTCCTCGACGCTAGGGGCTAATCGGAGGCTGGCAGCGTCTCACGCAGATCTAACTGCTCCCGATACCACAGCTGAGAGCCCCGACGGAGATTCCCGATTTGGCACTGGAATCTACAGACGCAAGGGACATCTCAATGAACGGGCCTTCTCGTACAGCATCAGGGCTGAGCATCGCAGCAGAAGTCATGGGAGCTTAGCGTCACTGGGATTCAGTCCGCAGAATGGCAGTGCCCATCCTAAAGAGGAGAAGAAGGATCGAGAATTTGCTCAGATGGTCGCTGAACTCAGTCTCGATGACCATGATAGGGGACCGTACGGAAGGAACAATCATCATGCGCCACAACCGTTGCCCAGACCTCGTCGATAAATTGCTTGAACTGATGATAATCGGTGACCTTTTTTAGGGTAATACTCATGGATACGATAATTGGATTAACGGAGATATTATAATTTATGAGGGAGGGAATGGAAGGAAGGTGATAATCTGATCATTTGGCATAGGAAATTGGTGGAGATTGATCATTAGTTTGTCGAAGTCGTAATTTTGTTTTTTCTTAATGGTAGATTCAACGACCTTCGAGCCAAGTGCCAATTAGTCAGGAGTAATTGTCCTTGCAGGACACAGCGTCACGCTGCAGGAGTTTGGTTAAAGAATATGTCGTCCTTGATGCAGAAGGAGTAATACAGAAAGTGTGATATTCTGGGTGTTTCAGGTGGTTCTGGTAGCTTAGATGGCTACACGTGCTTTTTTAATGTGTGCTCTTTTGGTGTCACATCGTCTCGAGACTTGGCCTGAATACCTGCGATTGAGGCGCGTGCTGGTAATGCCCTGAGGCAAGAGAGATTGTGCATGTGTATAACGAGGAATCGGTAATTAGCATTCAAACTGTCCTAAGTTAACCAGTCACATAAAAATGCGTGTGGCGCAATGCAGGCGGTTATGGCTGCGGCAATTATTAGTCTCAGGTGTGCCAGCCCGGAAATGAGTCTCTCGACCCGGTATTTTGTTGAGTTCTAATGGCGTGTTAAATTATTAGAACTCACTCATTATTTGCAATATTTTGTCAGATATGCGGGAAACGTATGTTCCGATATATCCGCCAATAGCGGGTTTCGAGTGAAGTCATTAAGTCCTTTTATAGTTCAGAAAATGAACTAAAAACGCTCCATTGGTGAATTATTCTAGCTCATTTCGATTAAAGAAGATTTTATGAACTTTTCATAAACACTAGGGTAAATAATGCTATGCGGATCTAGATACGGTGAACGGAGGATTAATTAGATATTTGTAGCGTCGCGCGGTTTGAATTAAATGAAATTATCATATCCGAAATAATTAAAGTGCGAATATACTATTTCATGATAGAATAATAGTAAGACAAATTTCGCGATGCAAAATTATATTTCAATTGAATGGTCCAACTTCTTAAAGGATTGTGTGTAATTTTTTTTATTCGGTAAATGAATTGCTTCAATCGAATTTCACACTTTTTAGATTCTAGTAATTGTGAAAATTATTGAAATGCGATAGCTCCCGATATCTGAATGAGCATACATAATAGCTCATTTCATAAACAAAATTGTTCATCTCAATGTGTCGGAAAAGTTACTTTCACGTCCGCTTTGCGACCAGTGACTGAAAAGTTACTTCTCCGACACCGCATGATGGAATAGTATATTTCGTAACAAGTGAAAAAAAAAAGTCGCCTTCGGCTCATGATATAAACCTCCCACTCGATCAAAAACCACTTTTTTCACGAGTTACGAACAAAATTTTTCATCTCAATGTGTCGAAATAATACTTTTCCGACACAGCGTGGTGAAATAGTACATTTCTGGGCTGTAGTTATAGGGTTTTTTACTCGTGTGGCGTTGGCGTCCGAGCCACAGGCGAGAACAAGACAACCACACGAGTAAAAAAACACTATAACGACATCCCGGACAATATTTTTCCGTAGTGACTTTGACTTTACCGAGTTTGGAACAGGGCGAATGCCAATTCCCGGACGAGGAAAAGTCAAGGTCAGTACGGAAAACGTGCTTTTCAGTCACATTTCCGACACAGCGTGATGAAAAATTCGGTTTCCGGACTGCTCTTCACTTTTCCTCGCCCGGGGATTGGTACGGGCATCGGCCCGAACTCGAAAAAGTGAAAATCACTACCGAAAAGTATCGTTCCTGGGCTACCGCTATGGAGTTTTTTGACTCGCCTACGGCTCGGCTCACCAAGCTTCACTCGAGTAATAAACCCCATAAAGACAGGCCGGAAATATACTATTGTTTACCTTACAAGGTAGGTATTTAAACTGCACGGACAGTGTACATATTTGTTATAGAATAATGTAATTGAACAATGAATTCGATTTAAAGGAAAAAGGTTATAGTTTTTTTCGGATAATTCAGTGAATTTTCAAAAATTTTAACAACCGCCGTTCCTCAACTTACCTCCAATATCAATTTACTACCTAAATGCATTAAAGAAGAATGAAGTGTCATGAAATTATGAATTTTGTACCACTCAATTGACTTTATATTCCTGTGGAATTATTACGAAATGAAACTTTTAACAATTATTCCGACAATTTCGAGTGAAAACGTTTAAGTGTTTACACTGACAAAAACAGATAAATTCCATAGAGAGTTTAGCAATAATTTTCAAGAAAGCAACAGTAAATAAAATTTAGAGAACAACACTATAAAATTTTCTATTAATTTTCATAAATAATTGGAACTAGATTTTTAGCATCCTTCAATTTTTTTCGAAATAACTGTCCGTGTATGTTTGTTTGCAGATGTTTTTTGTTCACTTGATTTTCTGGTTAGTGAGATTGAAATGAAAATAAAAAGATTTTTAGTTGCATCACAGTCTCAATTATAGAGATGACAATCGGATGCGCATCCAGTCCTCGTATTATTTATCCTCAATTGCATCAAGGTCAACATGTTTAAATTTAGTGATTATATTAAGTGATTATTGAACATTGTTTTTTATTGGTTTGTTTTAATTTTAATGTCAGCGTAAGGTGAAAACAGTCGATTCCAGCCCGCATGGAATTGTCTAACGGTAAAAAAGCCGGTTTACATCTCATCGAATTTTCGTACGCCAAATGTGTCACACTCTTTTCTTCTTGGTATTAAAACACGAAAAAAAAAAGTAGTTTATGTTGCAGAAAATTATCCACGTCTCGCGATGGATAATTTTCTCGAGTTTGAGGGGAGGAACAGAGCCATTTTAACGTTATAAATGTTTTCGGACAGACAGGAAACTCACGATATATATTATTTCCAATATCTTGACATGGGAAAATTCATGTCAAGGTGAATATGTTACGGTAACGTTAATTGTACACTAATACTTTTCCATGTCGTCTGTATTGTTGCGACAAGGGGGACAGTTTGGGGCTTGATTTACGAGTTACGTGAGAGCTGCAAGATTTTGATCATGTATTATAAGTATTCTATGAAAAGTCATGGTGATTTTTACCCATTTCAAAAAGTGCGGGCATGAAATATAAGATTTTCGTTTTTTAAGCAACAAAAGAATTTCCCAATTCTACGACTCGCAATTTTTAATTTCTTCAGTTCCTTTTTTAAACAAGACATGAATATTATTGAAGAAGAAAATTTCATATGTGTTGCCCCCACTTTTGTTTTACTCAAGGAAAAAATTGAAAAAAAAATTAAGAACGTGAAAAATGTTTTGAAACCCCCCATTAAAGAGGGGAATTGTCGAATAACAGAATCAGTGACTTATCCAATTGAAAGTACTGAATATTGCAATCGTCGACTCAATTATTTTGTACTTTTGCGGCTCACTCTCGCGGATAATAAATTGAGGCTCAATAAAATATTAAAAAATATAAAAATAGTTTGGAATAACTGGAAAGGATCGGAAAGCAGTGGGGGGCACATCGATGTCCTTAATGTGTTTTTTTAAATATATTTTTTATCGTGAGTGCATGACGTGTCGTATCCGATTCGGCTTTCTAAGTCTTCCGTGTGTAAATTTTGGTCAATCTGTGTGAGTGTTACGCAACGATGAACGGTCAGTATACAATAATACGAAGGCAGCATTGAAGAATATCGAATTACACTCGCTATCCCCTTGACGAACTCGTAACGAGGATAATTTTGCCGCGTTGCCTGTACGCATTATGGTATACGCATTTTCAATGACGATAGATGAGGGTAATACATTAAACATTAGCGCCCATGTGCCGTGAATATTTGCTGGGTGAGAAATGCATTATTGCATTGGCAAACATAAGGAAATTGGAATTCTTAATTTGATTTAGTCGGGAAGTGATAAAATAGATTGAGTCTCCATAACTCATGTTTATCTTTTTTATTATGTCGATATACCTTTGGAATTGTTGTCTGAATTTTCAGTGCCAAATTCTGAAACGTGTTAGCCAGTGATATCTTCAGTGAAAGTGTTTGAGGGATTTTCCAATGGCACGACGAGGCAATGACTAAAAACGGTAAACTTCAGTGGAAATGCTGGAAATTTTGGAAGTTTTTTTTCAAGCTTTCAGATTTAATTGAATACTTGAAATTAGAATTCCCTTGAATTGTAATTAAAACTTCAAATGGCAGTTGTTTACGCAAAAGTTGATTCAATGTTGCTTTCATTTTTTTTCTTTCATTATATCAATTGATCTTAAAAAATTGTCTGGTATTTTTCAGTACAATAATCCCATCGAAACAATTATTCTATTCAGGAAATTTAACTCTTCAATTGCCTTTTACTGGGTCACGATTTTTTCCAATGTGGGGATGTTTATCCACGTTCGGAAAATTTAATATATTTTAAGCTCCAAGAAGGACGAATCGAGTTAACTCTTGTAATGATTAAGAACAATAGTCGGCCAGAGGAAAAAAGCTTGATAATAAATTTCTGACTTAAAAATTAAAGATAAAAATAGCAGGCAATAAAAAATGGGCTGGAAAAAGATTGAACTCTATCTTCCATGCTAGAGTCTACATTTGGAGCATGTTATGTATTCTATTTGTTGATAATCAACTTGAATTTGTTGCATATGAATAATATTTTATTCCAATTTATTAAATTAATAGAATATTCCTGTGAATGCTGAAAAAATTCATACACTTCGCGCGTTACAACGGGTTCGGAAGATTGAAATCAATCTCAATTGCGCATTAAATAAAATCTGAAAATTCTGGTACATTTTTCAGAGATTTTCATCATATTTCAGTTTCACTGGAACTTTATCTAATATCGCCAATGAAAATTCAAAATTTCCTGAAGAAATCAATGAGAACTGTAAATTTCGGTTTTGAAAACTGAAAATTTCATTTTTCCCTGAAAATTAGCAACAAATTTGAGAGTTCCAGTAAATGTATTTTTGAGTTTTCAATATATCGACACTGGCTGGGATGTAGGGAAGAAAAATAATAAAATTGCAGATTTTACTGCAAATTTAGTGCGAGTCAGCACTAAGTATACATGTTGCCTTGAAAATTTAAATAAATTTTGCCATTCTTGTTTCTATGTTGCACAAAATTCTGAAATTTCAACGTTTCCTCTTCCCTCTCTTTAAATGGGCTTCAGTAATAATTTTGTCCAAATTTTGTAGAATCAAATTTTGATAATTTCCTATTCTCACGAATTAAATTATCAAAATTCCAAAATTTCAGAATTTCATCAACATAAAAAGATAAATCTACACACTATTGAAAACCTCTGTAACTTTTTTTAAAAGCTCATACCATTGGATAAATCTCCCCAAGTTTCGTCCATTTCCAGAAATGCATTTGTACATTTTTCACTGGCTTATGTAATAGCATTAAATTAAAAAATTTTTTTTTATTATAGTAGGAAAATATTTTTTGTGCCGAATGAATGTCTTGTACAGAAAAAAATGCGCACCGACCAGGAATGTGCCATCTCTCCGAGTTATGAGGAATAAACTCGCGTAAATATAAGCGGTCATCCGTGTACATGAGGGCGAATGAGCGAGACGATCGTCGTTGATAGAAATAAACTAGAAAAAAAAACATTAATGCACAACACTGTGGATGTAAAGTGGTCATCATCCTCTCGCCGCTCCATCGGGTATATTTACCCCTCTGAGGAATTTAATTATTTGTCAATCATTCGCAAACGTGTTTACGCCATTGATTTATATTTATTAGATAATATATTATAATATTGCAAAAAATTCATGGAAAAATGAGGAGCTTAATGATAAGTGGATGTCAATGTACGGAGAATAATGAATAAAGGTCTGTAGAGACATATGTATATACCAAAGAACATGCCTCAAATTATTTCCATTAATTTCAACTCAATTACGATTAATTCAGGAAACGAGAGGGAATAATTGGTGGAAAAAATGCGAAAAATTGGCGCCTCTAGTGGAAATATTTTTCCAGGATTCAGTGATTATCGCAGACATGTTAAAAGCTTGAATTACAGTTACAAGCTAACGCAGGTAACGGTTGAGCTGTTCCTCCTTGACTGGTGCAATTGGGTCAGCCGGTTGAAACACTTTTATTAATAAAAGCCTTCCTTTTTTAATGTTATATATTCTTCCATAATTTCCTTGATACGTTTTATTCAGTGATCAATTATCACGATCGACTTTACTACACGTAAATGTGGTGAATTAAGTTGTGTAGCGGTTCTAACAACGGTTCGGCGGTTCCATAAATGCTGGCGCTGGCTGGTATGCACTGATTTGTTGTTGCGCTGAGTTCGGTAAGGCCTGTTAATTCCGGAGAGAGTGATTGACGTTGGCGGGGAGAATTAATATGCTGATTTTTGTGATGAAAGCATTCAGAAGTTATGGCCAATATCAAATGGCCATAATCAATTTGTCTGCTATGAGAGGGGAAAATGGTTAGGGGTGATGGGCCAATTCCGATGGCAATTTTTTTTTCATGCTCTGCTCTAGGTAAGCACAAAGTGTAAACAAAAAAAAATAAAACAAACAATTTTAATGGTACTAATATTTATGTTATTAATTAACAGAATAAATGGAGTAATTCCGAATTGTATATAATTAATTTTACAACAAGTCGTATGGAATATCCAAAACAATTTTCGCTGAAAAATATTAAAAATTGCAGGATTAGTGAGTCGTTCTCGAGTTAATCGAATGGAAATATTACGTTTTTCAACGGAAAATGTGCAGAAAATAATGTGATATTAATTGTATGCTGGTAATGACATCACAAATATCTCCTGTAAAAGTTATCATTGAAAGCAACTCAAAGAAGTGTCAATGCTTTGTTTTTCTTCTTCAAGTTCAACTTTTTACGCCACATGCAATTATGGTTTTTAATTAGTTGGCTCTTTCCTGATTCTCATAGTTTGTCACGCAATACCTCGTGGAACTGATGTATCTTATCGTCCCGGCATTGTGCTTTCACAAAACAATTCTCAAGTTATTTTTGTATAGCAGGATAATACTCAGTCTCGACAATCTCGGTTGACAATCGGGGCCCGATAGTGAAGTTCCTTTTCGAAGTAACCAGACTGTGTAATTGCGTGATACCCCTTTCTTCTTCACTTCATTGATGAGTTTTTGATGGAACATGTGCGATAAAAGGTGAGATAACTAATTACCTCACTAATTTTGTTTTCATTAAAGCGGAAAGAATAAAAATAATCATAAAAAAAATCTATCGAAAACTATTTCTCACGTCTCTAGAAGAGAAATATTTAGTTGTTCAATTAAATCACTTTCATTGAAACTATTATTATAGGCATAGTTTGCAATAAAACCTAGAAATTGAAAATTTCTTTTTACTCGTTTTTTATTACGTGTTATTATAATCAACAGAAAAAAATAGAAAATAAGAAAAACATCTTTCACATCGGCGCTAAAAATTGAGTTAGATCATAAAAGCAAAGCCTTTGTCTCGGTTCACTTTTTTTCGTTAGGCTAAATTTCCCCAAATTTCAAGTTCATATCTCGATTTTTGCGCGTACTAGATTGTTTACAAGGATTTTCATAGAAAAACAGAAAAACTGAACAATCTCGAAACTTTTGTATGAACGGGATAAAGGGTCTTGAGACAAATATTTGTAACAAAGAAGGAAATCCGTCCATTAATATTAAAAATATTTGCGAAAAATTGAAGCTTATCTTGAGCACGTATTGAGTCCTGATTAAGGCATCAAGGCCTTAACGATCAAGGCCATCTTGCAGAATTTCAGATTTTCGAGAAACAATTTAATCACTTATTGATTAAATTTCCGAAAAACATCACAACCGGACAAACGTTGATTGGCCTTGACATATCCCGACATGATCATCCCATATCGTATTTTTACGTCTCATACTCTCCACTATTTTTAATCAAAATAATCGAATGTGAAAATTGGATGATTGCTTTATTCCAGCGTTATACAACATTTAATCCCAGATTAAAATTCCTAATCAATATGTCAACCTTCTACAATTATCATTAGTCCTCATCTAACGGTACGTGAACATAAAAATAGAGGGAATAAAAAATCGAGATATCAACATATTTAACAGGGTAAGGAATCCAGGACTAAAGCGATCAAGGCCAACTTTATCCTACCGCTGGTTATAAATGAGACGAAATGTAAAGGACGTCAACTTGCTCGTAAACAATTCTACTGACGTTGGGGGTAACTAACGGGCTTGCACAATTAACGAGATATTGATAATCTATTTTTCGTAAGCATTTAGATATTATGTCATCGAGATAGACATCAAGATTTAGTCGAGTGTGATTTTACAAATTGTATAATGGTCAGCCATCATGCATAAAAATTTCAACAACAAACTCTATTAAATTCTATTAATAACTCATTTACTTATCATTAATTACTCAAAAGTCACTGGTTTTCATCGAAGTAAATTTACTTGGCAAAATAATTTTCTTTTCAGTGTATGATTCTTCCGATTCTAGTATTACTCTATTGTTGGAATTGCATTTGACAGTTGAAGTAAATGATATATTTGCAGTGATTCGAAAAATCAACGGCCAGGTTCATTTTTTCTCATTTTGTGGTTTCGCGTGTTTCCTGGATTAGAAAAAAAAATATTTCCCTTATTTCTACTATTATAATGAAATAATTGTTGAAATTTGAATATTGGGATGAATTGTCCGCCATGAATTCCCATAAAACCTTTAAATTATATGTACGCGAATATATTGATTGATATATGTTTGTAAACAATTTCCATAATAATTAAATGATGCCCCTACCTGACTCGTCCCTGAACACCATTCGAGGCAATTCCATCTAAATCGACATAAAACAAAATTGTATTCACACCGAAAA
Source organism: Psyttalia lounsburyi (assembly GCA_030522865.1). Taxonomy (NCBI): domain Eukaryota; kingdom Metazoa; phylum Arthropoda; class Insecta; order Hymenoptera; family Braconidae; genus Psyttalia; species Psyttalia lounsburyi. The sequence continues at coordinate 19,805 of JAPYZN010000064.1, forward strand.
TATTAGCAGTGACAATCCTGAAAACTACTTAATTTTTTCATCCCAGAAAATATGTTCGGTGATATCTTCCGGGTACTAGAATAATGCCTGTAAAAGGTAACGCAAGACATCTGGCGAGAGAGCCGGATAGCACAATAGTCCTTCTCTCAATGAGTGTAGAGAACGGATTTTCCATTTTTTTTATTGTCACAGAAAACGGTTCGCTGTTGTTTGAGTGTCCAGCAGCACGTCCCATCTGTCGCTCGCGTCATAGACACTAAAGAAGGAAATACCGGACAGACACTCGAAGAGTGCTTCGTTACAGGTTTAACGATGAACTCGTGAGTAATCGCACCTGTAGGAATATATAATTTTTTCTGACGATAAATTGCGGAGAAGGAAGTCTCGAACAATCCGGAAATCGATCAATCTTCCTCGGGAAAATCCAGTGGTAAAAGTATGCAAACATGTTTGCCAATTAGAATTCACAATTGCATGGGTTTATTACTTCATCCTATACAGTAGCTGAAAATTATTGTTTGTAAAAATCATAAAAAAATATTATTAACCGATGAATCGTTGTTAAGTAAGTGTCGATGTTTTTCAGCTTTTCACATTCCCACTAAAACAAATCAAATTTTAGAGTTTCTTTCGAACGAAAATCTGCTACATTTCATAATTGTCAGATGTAGTGCTGGATGAAATAATAATTTTTAAACATTTTTATCTACAAAACCGAAAATGAATGGGATTTAAAATTGCGATTCCGAATCTCATCGAGTATCCATATAATAATATGTAGTCTTAAAAGATCTGTGCATTAAATTATTACTGGAAAAATCTATTTACTTATTACACATGTTAATCATCTAACGAAGATATTTTATAATGAAGAGAAGGAATTGCCTGAACTTACAAAAAAAATAATCGGTATATTTGTAAATAAAAACTGGAAGTATCGACGAACCTCATTTTTGTTAGAAAAATCAGTTTTTCGTAATAGCAAGTTCAGGTAAATTGAAAAATTACACTGGACCCTATGAAACTCACATCTTCCATAGGCAGGAAAGGAAGGCAGAAAATTTGTTTTTCAATTTTAACGTTTCAATACTCAAATAATAACAATTACCGGGGTAGGCGACCCTGAGGGAGGATCGATTGGGTCAATATCGGTCCACCATCGACCCTCTCTCCAGGGAACTTCATCCTTATTATTTCAAGAGTTAATTAATGATAATTTACCAAGCATCGATTTTCGGAACCTTTATAATGAACAAAAGTCTTACAATATTTTAGCATTACTTAATAATTTTATTATTGCAATAGGAAAATCTCTAACATTTTAATATTTAATCGTTTTTTTAATCGTATGAAAATACTAATGTCCTGCCAATCACAACTCCTGAGTGATCGTCGATAATAAAAATTGCAATAGAAGACCATTTCAATGGTTTAAGGCTTGAAGAAGGTCACTAGAATAAGTTTTGTACATTTCCGAGACATAAAACTCTGGTCACTTGAGTTATGCAAATTTTTATCACTATTTCATTACAAAAGAAGAAAGTAGGATGATAGTAGTAATATACTGTGGTTACTGCAGCACTCGTTGCGGTCTCCAGGCGTTTACCCTTTCAAATCCAGTTAGACCCACAGACCAAAGTAGTCTAAATAGATCCTCAGCACTCGTTTTGAACGTCATTTGATCAATGGAACCGGAGAATCTATTAGCGAGGAACCACCGAAAAAATGACACGAAATGGGAATGAGAACCTTTTGATCCAATAACCCTGAACCGGTTCTCTGCCCCCGGAGTCAGCAAATATCATAAATTTGGCTCTCAAACAGTTTTATACATACCACTGGAATAAATTTTATGGTTTAAAATCCCGTACTGATGGAACTGGGCCACACGTGTAGAGTACACATTCGTGTGGCTTACAAAGAATCCTCCAATATTTTTGATGTGTCTTTTATTTCCGGTGCGAGGAGCTTCTTTTCAATATGAATGGAGAAGAACATTTCAGTTGTATTTACTTCCATAGCACTAATGAAATTGTATGCATCATTGCCATTTACTTAACTGCGCTACCAACCTTGACCTAACAATTTAGTTTCACTTTGTGATGTAAATCAATTGAATAAGATTGTTAAGTAATTAAATAATCCATAATTCGGGGTTGAAATTTTGCGTGATTTTCATACAACTGTATATCTACAGATTCACTAGATGAGATATTTTAGATGAAAATGTGACTATAGTTGAGAAATTTTCACGGAAATTTTCGATCCATTTTAATTTCATGTCAATCACTTGGAACTTTTATAACAAACAAATTGAAATGGGACAGAATTGATTCTAGCATTCTAGGGGTGAACTGTGAGGTACTCATGATCCAAAAGGATTTTTTGATAATGATGATTTTTTTTTTAGGTTCCCGGAGTAAGAGAGGGGGGGGGGGGGAAACTGACCCATTTTAATTGAAAAATATCTCGATAAATAGAAGGCGAATTTCCCCAGTGTCTTACCCATTCGCAAGCCATTTTTGCAAGCTTGAAAATTATATCTCATTCATCTTACTCTCACTATTTGAACAAGGAATAGTGACCTTCAATTGTAATCCATTTTGCGTCCCGGCGGGACCAAAGTGACATGTCCTTCCCGTAGCGTGTTCGTGCTACAAATTGTATTAATTTATATTTAATTGTCCTTTTTAAATAGAGTGTGTAGAAAGAGTCGATCCCCGAGAACCTATCAAAATAAAGACCAAGTAAATTGTCGATAAACTCGTAAGTAGCATTTATTTATAATATTTCTGCCTGCTATACGTATTTCTCTTCTGCATTCCTCTCGAAATATTTTGGGTCTTCCAACATTCCACTCCCTGAGGTAGGTCGGGAAAACCTTGGCAATTGTCGAAAAACTGCGCCCAATACAATTGTTTAAAAAGTCGATAAATTAATGGTGAATATTCAATGAGCCCCGACAGCACCAGGCTGCGTCGGGGCAGACCTCTTATGTATTATTAAATAATATGAATTTAAACATTCATTAAGGAAAGGTCGGTCTCATATTAATGAATATTATAAGACAAAATCCGTTTTTATTTTTTTCAAATAATTTCAAAAGAATATACACTGACAGGGCTTCAAAAACTAATTTTTTTAGTAGTTATGTAAATTTCTTGCTAAATTGAACTGCATAAATTCTAATTCTGCTATATTATATAATGAGATACGGAAGGGGATATTTTACAAATGTAACATTTCGTAGGTGAATGCAACGGAAGTCTGAAAACCAATTGAGAGACACATTTTTAAAGATTTAGGATTATGTCACTCGGTAGTACTGACGACATCATTTGATTTTAGGGTTTATGACTCGTTAAATTTTAGAATGCAACAGATTCGTAAAAACGGACACGTCTATTTTCTTTAATGAAATTTCGTAAGGTAAATTTTGATTTACCGTTTGAGACGGAAACCAACGGTAACTGAAAATTTGAGTTCAATTATTCATGGGAAATCAATAAAATAAATTAGTAGTTAATACTTATTTATAATAATTGTAATAATATTATTATGATTTTTTTATTCGTGAATGACTCTCGAGTCGAATAATTATACATATTACAGTAATGGATATTCACGTTTTGCAAAAATTGAAAAATGAAAATTCTATGAAACTTGTTGTGCAATTTCCTGAGTATTCTCCCGTGTATATAGTTAAAGATGTTCCAATGCAAAAAAGGCTTTGTGAAGTTTCAGTACAAAATTACTTTCTTCTAAGATAATTACACAATCGATAAAAACGTTGAGAATAGTTTGTTACGTTTGATCGATTCACTAGAAAATTAACAATATTGATTAGTTTTGAAATTGAAAGAGAGAAGAAGTGCATTAAATCGACAGCGGTTATGAAATTTCACTAGAAACAATTCCGTAAGAATTCTCTACACATCTGCATCAACATCAAAGCATTAATTTCGCAGCAATCGAAGCGAAACTCAAACATTTATTCAACCGTTTCTTCCGCATTCCCTTGTGTCTCAGCAAGTTCATAAGAAAACGTTTTCTCCCGAAGATGAATTATAAGATCTTTGTGTGACAAGTAAAATTAACATTTTGAGGAAAATTTTCTCTCCATAATTGTTTTCAATCTAAGTTTCGAATAACTGAAATATTCCAAAAGATAAAAATTTTTACTGTTTCAATCTCCTTCATTTTGATCCTCATTTATCCAATTATCCATTGAAACAAGAACTCGCACGCAATTTGTAAAAAAATGATCAATTCATAACAATGAAATGCAAATAGTAAAGAATTCGAAGTTTTTACTAATCGTTAAAGTTATAAATAAAAAAAAATATCCTTGAACTTTTCTGGGCTGGAAAGGAGAGAGGCCGTAAAAGGCATCGCACAAATCGCGCTTATTATCAAATTAGTCCACAATAATATGGAAGTTTAATTAAACATTTATTTTACATTGATGTCATTTACGAAGACAAATCCGGAGGATTCATTCCGTATTCCAAAATATGATAATTCCTCCTCGAAATCACTAATTACAAAATAATTTACTATACAATAAAATATGTGGTTTCAGTTTATCAGTGATAATTCACAATGCAATAACACCGTAAGTTCTAATATATTTTCATTCTCAACTCCAACTTTTCCAAATCAATCGTGTTAATTTTTTTGTTAATCCGAAAACACTTTTTCTCTAATTTTACACATATGATCCGTTCCCCTTTACACCATTTGTACCACTAGCCTTGACTCAACAATCCAGTTTCACCCTCTGATCTCAATCAATTGAATGTGATTTTCAAGTACACGGAAAGATTTGAATAGTAAAAATTACGATCTCAAACTCTGCATACAGTAAACAGTTCTAACGTTGATTAAATGAGGTATCTCACTAAAAAATAGAGAGAAATCCAGCGTCAAAATTTTTTTATTTCATTGGACGGGATGTAAACTTTGAAAGTTGCCACATGATCTCAATTGGAAATTTTCGCAATTAAGCAAACAATGAGTTTGTCAAAAACCATGTCGACTCATTCATCATTTCATCTTTTGTTTCTCAATTTTCATAAGGAAGGAGAGGTAGACCAACTAATGGACCAATCGAAAATTGTGTTTTCATTCATTTATTGAGTTATTTTCGAATTGGTTGATTGGGTAATTAGGTTGAGTTGGGTTTTTTTTGAAAATATGTTCTTTTGTTCTAATTAAAAAACCAATGGCGGGGGCTGTGTGATTAGGATTCTTGATTGGCCTACCAACCGACCCGGGCTCGATTCCCGGTTAAAACGCCAAAATTATACTACTTAAAAATCCACACAATTTTCATTTTTGAGCGAGAATCTCACAACAGACGAATCTACCTGAGCAGGGTTTTTCCTCAAATGCGGTTTTCCCAAGATAAAACCCCGAGAGGGCACTCAGTGTTACCAGGAAGTGTAGCGCGGGGGTGTATGAGACTACTCATGATACGATAGTCACCAAAATCGGACATGATCCATAATGACGGTAAATGGAAGTCAATTTTTTTGCTCTGGTCTAATGATGCCAAAAAGAAAGTATCTAATACCTCTTTTAACATCGGCTTTTGTTCCATGTTCAAGCTCAAGAATTGTTCACTCATACCGATTACGAGTAATGTACGTTTACGCTGTCTCAATTTCAGACGATTGTGAGCGCAATTTACGTTTACAAAGGCCTAAAGTACGTTTTATCCAATTCACGTTAACCAAAACATGTTTTACGCGTAATACGTAATTTCCCTTGAAATTTCGCGTAAAAAATGCTTTAGAAAGCGCGAAGTACGCTTTCGAAAGCGTATTTACGCTCAGATTTTTCGGTATGTGTGAAGATAGACATAACAGTACCCACGTAGGCGCGAATCACTGAAGACGTTCCGTGAAATACCGTTACCATACCTCGCAGTATCTCGAAAGCCGAAGGAACAGTCGAGGGGAACACACGTACAGGCCCACGAGAGCCCCGAGAGATGAAGATTCGTCGCATGCGTCAGTTGCGTTCTGCCTCGGACTTGCCTCCTCCTCTTCGTGCCTTCTACACTTGGCCGGCAACGCTCTAGACCTCAGTGACGTGCTCACGATACAAACGTACTATTAGCGTGGATTCCACTCGGTACAGTTGTCGCGATTCCTCTGAATGTGAAGCCAACAGTTCATTTGCTTGATATTTCGTGATCCTCTTGAGGGCTCCTCGAGCGCTCATTGATGATGTTACCTCCAGATTCGAGTGTAATTGCTTAATTAATATACTGTTTTACTGAATAGTTAACGATGCATCTTTGTCGCTCCAGTTACGACGCTCTGGTTTTACTCAAAACGTGGACGTAATTAGTCTTAGTGCCGGATTTGTTACAGTGGATATTGAACATGTGTCTCATGTGGTTATTAGTGATTTTAAGAAATTCGTAAGTGACAATGGATGGAAAAATTCTTGGTAATTTTTTGCTATTGCTATTGCCTTGAATATGTACAAATTGTATTTTTTAATAGGCTAAGTAGAAAGATAATCGGGAATATTGTTGGATTGACGTGCATTATTCATTCAATGAAATAAGTAGATGAGTTGAATAGTTGCGGAGAGATGTGACCATTAAAACAATTTTTGGGGTAATCTGCCCCGTGGTATGGATTTAAATTGTATGGAAGTAGGACATTTCGACTTTCTTTCATTAATGATATCTGCATATTTTTAAGATGCGACGGATCGACTTAAATATTTTAGGGAAATCATGTGGAAGGTGGCTTTTAAACCGGTCGATTTTTCATCGTAAAATTCTTATCAATATCAATAAGTTTTTATCCCACTCGCAAAGTAAATTTCGAGTGTTTTTCGGCACCTCAGAGCCCTGCAAATTCATTACTCTTGAAGGAACAAGGCATTATATGAAGAGTTTGATGATATTAATGAAAATAATATCAATTGTTGTGAATGTGAAACGTCATTTCCATAAATGCAAAGATTGAGGGAGAATGAAAGGCGCCATTGGCAGTCAGTCAAAATCGAGAAAGCTTAAAAAATTAATCAACTTTATTTTACACTTGAAAAATAATACACAGTAATAATACGAATGCGTGAGCGGTAAAGCCGAAAAGAGAAATAGAGAAATTTGCGCCAATTTTCATGGCTCGTCTCCTCACTCATCGGTCGCAGATTCCATGATAAATGCACTAATGAAAATGATAATAGACTCTTACATCCCGTTATCAATTTTCTTTACTTTTTTTTCTTCATTTCAACTAAAATTTATGCAGGTAGATTTTCTCTTGTGGAATTAAACTCAATGGAGAGCAACAGGAAAATATGTGGAGTTACTGAAATATTGTTGCTGGATGATTTGTATTTTATTACTCTGCACACGGAGAGAAAAATTCAATAAAAATTACGTGTCAGTTCCGTAATCTGCGAGTCAAAACAATATTCCTGTAAATAGTCCTGTAAAAAAGTACGGCACTGTTCTGTAATTTTTACGGAATATTGTTTTGGCTGGCAGATTACGGAACTGACACGTAATTTTTATTGAATTTTTCTCTCCGTGCACCACGCGAGATATCTGTTTGAGACATTCTAAGCTTTATATTCTAGAAGCTACACTTGGAGCCCTTGGTTTTTTTTCCAATTAAAAATTGAAAAAAACCTTCGATCAATCCACCTCATAAAAACTGGATCATCCTCTGATCGTATTTCGGGTGAACCTGAAGCTATTTCCTCCCAGCGATCTCTTTCCTACGCATAAAAGGGGCACACGTGTCAAAACATGATAGAAAATTTCAAAAGCGAATTTGCATTTCCATTTGACTCTATTTCTCGGAATATCCTATACTAAATAAACTTTTTTTCCTGTGAAATATATTAACAATTTCAGATACAGAAGTCGTCTCATTTTTCGGCGGATACAAAAGTTACTTATTAATCCTTAAAATTGTCAAATTTCATCAGGAGGTCATTGCAAAATTTACTTCGTATGAGTTCAAGACAATTAGAACCTTTGCGATCATCAATTTTTCATGGAATGATGGTCCAACCTTGATTATGTAAATATGTTTACATATATGAATGTTCCGTTAGGTAATGGAAATAGGGTGAGATATCAACTCGAAATACGACTCTTAATTTGAAAATTATCCGTCTGAAGTCTTTAAAAATCAAATTAGAAGAAAATTTGCTTGTAATACGTTGGCGACCAGAGATTTTTCATAAAGAGATTTAATTACTTTGTAATCGAGTTGTCTCCAGCAAATGGGCGAACAGCTGTTATGAATCTAATATTGATTTAATATTCAGCATTAATAAAAAAAAAATATGTGCGTACTTTGCAATGGTTAGAGATCATATTTTAGTTGAAACGAGACTTACGGAACAATGTAATTCCTTAAGGCACTATTCGGTTACAGATTTCATTAATGAAATACGTAATTATATAAATCTTTCATTATTCATGCAGTTTTTAATTTAAGAATTGGTACTGTCGAATGCAGCTTCAGTTTCTAATAAATAAAATTTAAATTAACGAATATTTGTTTTCAATCATTGCATTCAATGGAAATTGAAACTGAAGATTTTTTTAATAAGTAACCATATTTCCATACTGGAAAAAAAATTTTTTGACCAGTTGGAAAAGTGCTTGTACCGAATACTAAATAATTGCTAGGGAAAGGCGCGTTCTATACTTCTTCGAACTTAGAAAAAACGGGATGTAAGTGAGAGAGATCAGAATAAAATGGAATGATTTGGTATCTCCTCTTGTCATTATTATTATATTTTCATGATTTTCATTTATTATTGAAAATCCTGCGATTTGAAGAGAGTTATAAATCGTTCCCTACTCTCCCCTAGAATGCCTCAAGTACCTCGGTACTAGTCAGACGTACTTTTGTTACTTGAGATAACAACCAAAAATGCCGGTGCTGAAAGATATTTTTCACTAGTATCTTTGGCACTTGTGCCCACTACCCAAATCATTTTTGACAGTATTTTTTCTACTTCATTACCAAATGAAGTACTCCATTCAAGTACCCACAAGATGTGTTACCAGTAAAGCCGAATTACTATACGTCCCCATAACCGATTTGTTACTGAAAAATAGAGGGAACAGTCCCTAGGTTTTAAGATTTTTCAATTATTTTTAAAAATGGCGGGTTTACCAGACTATTGTTCGTATTAATTTTCATTGAACATCCATGTTAAAAAGAAATCTTCGAAAATCGAGGTAGTTTATACTACATTAGTAAAAAAAAAACAATTTTATTGAACCAAAAACCCAAAACCCAAACCCAAAATTTAACACAATAGTTTATACTTGTTAAAAATTGCACAATATGCTAAAGACACAAAAATTACTCCATCTGTTGTTGGAGACATCGAACAGTTATTTTAAAAATTTCAAGCACTTTGACCACGCTATTTTTGCCGTATGTCATATGAAATTTTGAAAAAAATACAAAATTTGAATGCTCAACTCGTATATTTGGAGTACGGCGTGGTCAAAACCCTTGGAATTTTGGTAATAGTTTTTTCAAGTACCCAGCAACAGATTGTCCAAATTTGATGTCTCTACCATATTGCGCCATTTTTCACAAGTGTCATTTACTGCGGAGGTACCTTAATCAAGCACCTCAGTAAACAATTTGAAAAAATGCGCAGAAACTGGAAGAAAATCGAAAATAATGAAACCTAAAACCGATAACCGTTAGTCCATGCCACTCATACGCATTTGAATAATTCTGCTAGTATTAATTTAACGGCTCAGTAAAATCCTCAGATTGAGCATCCTCATGAATAAGAATTTTGAAAGCCACATCAGCCAGGTTAACACCCCTCAAGCCCACACACATCCTCTTCCATTTTCCCCATTTTATTAATATAATCTTTTTCTACTGCAGCTACATCAATATCCTGGGGTGTGGCGCAAGTCTCCCAGATCGGATGATCGGATGATTTGCGTCAGATTCCACTGCAGTTGCTGAGAAAATCAAATTCAGGGGAATAACTAAAAGATGAAAATGTCTTGTTCTGAGGAGAGTTTCCGGTTGAATGATGCGGTATCGGTTTGCTCGATGAGGAGCAAAGCAAGGATTGACGCCCTCTTTGAGGACACTCGATCCGTCTGCAGTTCTACATACTCCGGATGGTATGCGAGTGCTCGTGGGTGCTCGATCAATCATGAGGACACCAATGCCGATGGCATCAAGAGGGCTAATTGTGCTGTTCAAGCCAGGATTGAAGCCATGTTTGCTTCGGTCGAGGCCGAGAATGGAAAAGCTGGTGAATGTGCTGCAGCTGTTCTTCCGGTGAGTTTTCCATTAATTTCTTGAAGGTTCTCTGTATGTAATTATGAATTTTACATGTGTATATTCTTATTATTGATTGATTTTATCCACTCTTGAGATCAGTATCCAACGAGCAAGAGTATCTTAATTAGGATAGAATTAATTGATTAATTGATTGATTGGCAGAGTTGAAAAAGTCAAAAGGATAAAATAGTTCGTTTTGGAGAAAGCATATTTGGTTGGTCATTTCTCCATTACGAGACATTTTTAAATTTGTCTTGTAATCAGTTATTACGAAAACAATTTTAGTATTGGAATGGGGAATTGCAAAAAATGAAAACATAGGGTTTCTATTTCTAGGATAATCTCGTAAAGAAAAATTCTTCGTTAAAGTTGAAAACCTTTTTATGTAAAAGAAACGAACAATAATTAAAATGAAAATATTTCATACAGAAACACTCATTTAAAAGATAATTAATTTTGATTGGATGGCATAAAAGATTCAGTGAGCTCATTATAAATAATAAAATGAAATAGGAAATTCAAAAGCTCTAGCAGAAACTACATTAACAAAGACGCCGACGTTAACCAAATTACTTACAATAAGCAATTTTGTAAAAACGAAATTGTCGGAAGTAATTGAATCCTTCGAAATCTCCAGGAAGGCGCTATTAAGATCAATTAATCCTACCAACTTTCGAGTTGGGTATTTAAATAAATGGAGAAAGAGGTAAATGGTTGAATGATCCCTCAATTATCACGAGATGATAATAACTAAGTTCCTAATTAAACCCTAGAAGAACATAAATAAATTATCTAATTTAAATTAATTTGCTTCCATTTGTCCGTTGATATTTTCCTCTGATTTGTGTCATAAAGTCGGGGATAAAAATATATATTTCATCTGATAATAATAATAATAATTGTATTCCTATCACTGAACTGGTGAGTGAAATTCCCTCTGTAAATGTGGACTGTTATTATTTCCATATCGAAACACTAAATCTTCATCGACACGCAATGCGAATTTATACACGAGATGAGATGCTTTGTTTTAATAGAAGATCAGCATAAGATAAATATCGAGATGCTCTTTCTTCTTTTCGGAGAGACCAGGGACTTCCTGGAAAGCTCTCACTAGCCGTAAAAAGGCAGACGAGACGGAATTTCGAACTACGTCTAGCCTCATTGTTGTCTCTTTTTCCCTTGCCAGATCTAAACTTCACTTTCATTATCTTTAGCTATTAATCATTAGATTGAGGTATTGGATGCAAGTGACCGAAACGAATTTATACATTGACTTTTCTCTTATTTGTGTGACCCATTAGGTAATTTTTACCAATTTTATCGGCCAAAAAATCAACTGAACTGCAAGCCTTCATTATTTTGACACCATTTCAAATTATAATGTTATTTATTAAGACATTTTTTTACATTTCAATCCACAAAATACAAACACAAAAATCATGATGATTAATTAATTATGTAGTTCATTATGTAAATAATCATTTGAGGATCATTGTCTCAAGAACATTTTGAAAATAATAAAATTTAATGGTTTACAGGCTTTGCTATAGAAATGTCATATCCAGAGAGTTGCATACTAACATTTCATGAAATCAAAGTAGGATTCTAAAAACGGAAGGTTCAAAATATCCGTGTTAAAATGAGAAACTTTTCGTATATCTCCCTGTCAACATGTTCTTTAATTAAACTCAGTTAATTACGCTAATGATTCACGAATGAATGGAACTTGATGATCTTTCACTTAATAATTGTAGATAATATCACCAATAAAACTTTGCTTGGAAGTCATCTATCCCTGATGCATGCAAACTTTCATTCTAGCTCATACAATAATTTCGCACACTTGCTTTCGCAAAAAAGTATTTTTAGAATCCAATTTTATCTCGACAGTATGTGATTTCAATGACAGAATATGCAAGCCCTGATTTTTTCACGGGTTTTTAATTATTTTTAATTTATTTACATGTTCAACGTAGACTGGTCTTAAAAAGAACATTCGGCACATCAAAACATCATATTGTTTATCACTGGAATCTAATATCAGCTCATTCTGTAATAAATCTGGTTTAGACGCCCATTAAGAGTTTTTTTTGTCTCTGATAAATGAATATATGCAGCAAAAACCTTTCTCTATTCATGTGCTCGCACCAAAAAAATATCGTATTACACGAAAAAGAATGCTGTTCAAAAAATTATAGTGTAGCACCAGGAAAATAATTGAGCACGTCATAATTTTTATAGTTTTGTACGGCCTCTTTCTGACGTTAACCAGAACTTTTAAAATGTGTGAATTATTCTACCTTTATGCTACACTACATCCCGTTTTATAGCAAATTGTTCTTTTTGGATGCCTCAGCAGTGGCAGATCAACTCTATCTCTATTAAAAGCTAAAAAATTGAAACAATGTTCGATTTTAGAAAATGGAAAATAAATACTCAAGGTTCTTTTAAGGCAAACAGCTAATGCGAAAGCTCGCCACATGTGCAAAGAACCGAAGAAAGTCAGAACTTTCTTGGTTTCAAGCTATCAGCACACGTGAATCCTTATTTATTTATGTTCACGTCCTCTAGTCACTTTCATTGCATGATCAGCAAACCATAACGACTGTGAAGGTGAACACATCAAATTAGAGCCCATCTCCATGAGTTCTGATTTTCGTTGCTGATCTTCATCTAATCTCTCAGTTCCATTTTAATACCATAAACGAACTAGTTACTTGGAAATTATACTGCAAAATTAAATGCCTGAATTTCAGATATTTTTTGTAGACATTTTTCAGACACTAAAATGTATCTTGATATTATAAACATATCCGAATCTCAGACGAGATTGCTAAACAACTTTGACATAGCTGATATCAGAGATATTGCCATTTTATTCATGTACTTGGTTCTACCTCCCAAACAATTTGTACTTTATTTAAAAAATTGATACAATAATACAATAATTGATTATCATCATCTATTCAGTAAGTAAATGATACAAAAAAATGAAGTTTCTGAACTTCTCGACCCCCAGGATATTTATGAGAAGTCCTCATAGAATCCACTTGTCAGTTTTAGAATTGGGGGGCTGAATGAAGAACTCATGTGGTTTGAATTTACATTGACTAGTGTCATTCTGGCACTCCATCACCAAATTTATTCATGTATTCATTCTTTTCGTTTACTCAGACTCTCAACGACTTTTCTATTTCAGACACACCTCTCTGAACTGATTTACCTGCTCCCTCCCGCTTGTCCCTCCACTACTTTTTTCGTTCGATCTAGCCGCTCACTCATGTTTGGTATTCTAGTTTTTTTTTTCGTCTGCTATTGTTGGCCCCTTTTTTCTAAACAGTCATCATCCAATTAGTGCCATTGTTAAGTGATGCTTAGAAACTCATAGATTGTCACACGTGATTTATACGAAAAAAAACATTCAGTCGATATTTTTTAACAAATTGTGAAATAAAACTGTTTGGCAGTCTTAAATATTGCGTTCTAATGGGCTGAAATCCACATGAGCAAAATAAATAGTAATTACTAGACTGAATTGAGATGGTAGGAAATGTTCCGTATCTGTTCCATACATTTTACCTAAAATCACGAAAAATTTCCAGAGTCCATATAATATTCTATATCTTTGATAGTATATTGACGACCACATAAAAAATAATTATATACCTCTAATTGCCAATGCGAATTCGCAATCTTCAGAGAAAATAGGTACCTCCAAACATTTTGCACTGTATCCAGTAAACGACTGGACTCAAAGTTAAGCCGAGACAATGTTAAATAAAATCGAAATGTTCTAATTAAAAAAAAAAACAATTTTTCAATATAAATAAAACTTCAAATAAAATATTTTCAAATTGAAAAACGATTTCATTTGAACCTACTTAAATTAATTAATTAATTAAATTCAGATGAATAATTTTTCTGCGTGGATTGAAAAGAAAAAATATGATTGAAATTTTGATTCCCGTGATTTGATGTCGTTCGTACCCCCAGGTAAAGTACTTGGGAGCAGCTCCTGTGGGCGGTCGAGTCGCTAGCATCCGCGGTCTCCAGGAGCCCTTACGTCAGCTCCTCGAGCGTCTGGATACTGCCATGTCAGCGGAACTGGAGATTTCGCGGCGAGGGCTGACCTTCCGCACTTCCGAGAGCTTTGAGAAAACAAATCCCTTCCGTCGCATCGCAGTCTGGAGTGCCCTGAAGCTCCGCTCTCGCTCGAAATCCCCGCAAAACCCCTCTGAGACCCACCACGCCTTCCTCCCCCTAGTCTCTGATGACCCGTCTCCCCTGTCCGAAAACAAATACTCAGACCTCTACCGGAGCATGCGAGGATTGGAATCAAACGTTGGAAAATACCCACCGGTCTTTGCGGTTATCATGAGACGACCGGGAGCAGCCAGAGTCCTAGAGTGTCACGCATTCGCTTGCAAAACAGAGGAGGATGCAGTTGCAGCAGCTGCCACCCTCTACCAAGCACTTCTAGCTGATCTAGACTCAAATCGTCGCCGACCGAGGCAATCGAACGGCCTCGGTTGCGCCAGTCTAGCTTCAGTAGCCTCAAGTTACATGGACCACAATTCAGTCTTCAGTAAAATGGACTACACCAACATTCCACCGCGGCCCTCTCACCCAATTCGGCCCCCCAGAACTAAAAAGACGTCAGCCTCTGAGTCAACCACGGATGGAAGCTCCTCCATAATGGACAATAAAATCTTAAGAAGAAAAAAACTATCGGAGATCAAGCCTGAAGATATTCTCGAGGCTAGACAGCGGAGGAGTCTGGCTGAAGACTCCAGAAGTATCTTGCAAGAATTGAAAGACGACAGGTCAGTTGTTTCAGCAGCTGGTACCAACAGAAGCTCCAAGGGACTAACTTCCAGGAGCCGAAACGAAGAGATCAACAATATGAGGAACAAATTATATTCTGGAGATAATCTAATGCTGAGGAGCAATGATGAGAACGTTCTTTACTCTAGGAAAATAAATAGTTATGAGAAAACTCCAAGGAAACCGAAGACTTTTATGTCAGAGAGGAATTACTCGTTTGTGGAGAAGAATGGAAGCATCGTTGGAGAGGTTGTGGTGACGACAGAGGCTCAACTTTATGATAAGAATCAGGGGTCCTTTGACATTGAAAAAAATTCATCGATTTATTCTGGTGGGTCTGGAGCTCAAGCCAATGACAGTGGATCCAAGAGCTGTGAGAATTCAATCTATGAGAGATCGGTTGAGAGGAAACGAAGCAGTAGGGAGAAACTCTATGAGGAACATTTCAGAGATGCCGATAAGATATTCAGTATCGGTCAGGAGATGCGATCGTCAAAGAAAAAACATCAAACGAGAGCCCACACTCCTCGAAATAATAATAAAATTAATACGAGTCGAAGTAACGATAGTAAAGATAATGATAGGGGAAATGCTCGGGTTAGAGATGAAATGCAGAGTCTGAGGAGTCACTATGAAAGTAAGAGACCGCAGAATGAGAGGAGTTCACGGATTGATGAATTCTCGAGAGACTCTTGTGATGACAGAGTAAAAAGTAATTGCGGTCATGGGAGAGAGAGAAAGAAGAGGAATAGGGCGGGGAGCGAGCCGCCTCTGAGCAAAACTGAGGATACTAGCAAAAAATTGGAGATCAAGCTGAAGAGATCTCAGAGTGATCTTGAGGAGAGGGGAGATCTCATGACCAGAGTGGAATTACCGAGGAGGGGGAGCTTTCTGAAACCTGGAGCTCCTAGACTGCCTAATAATGTCAATGGGGGAACGCCGCTTGGGTTTACGGAGTTGTTCGATGAGTTTAGGAATCAGGAGGGATTAACTAGTGTTGACGACATTCTGGCCACAATTATTGGTGAGTTTTTGCTTGGCTTTTATATTTTTGTTTTATTTTTTCTTTCAGCTGACCGATTACTGTTCTGTACTAAATAATATCTCCTATGCGAATATGATATTGAGATTTCTCCTACAAAAATTCTTGACCGTCAATTCTTCATTCTTAATAATGGTTAGAATTAGATATAATTTTTATAGCTCAATAAGGATTAGTTTAAAACAAACGTCAGTTATATCAATTATGCATGCAATTCGACTAGAACCAGAAAATATTATTAGAGTAACGATTGGTCTTGATCTGTTAATTTAATTGCGGAATTTTTTCGTATCAGTGGATTAGACGAAATCAAAAAATGAGTCGTCCTGTATCTTCAGAGAACATTTGTAAACTTTAAAATTAAAAATATCTTTTGATATTGTTTGCGAAATAAAATTATTTTTCACAATTGCCTAATGAACATAGTTATTCATAATGTAGTAGTGAATATGAATTTGAGTATCAAAAGACATTTTTCGTAAATTTACAACATTTATAATTTTCCACTATTTTTCCATTTCTCTGCACATCCTGACGATTACTAAAAAAATTGTTGGTTCATTGCTACGAATTTCATTCATTTTAGATCCCGAGGGAATGTCTTTCAACGAACTGAAGCCCCTGTACAAAGAATTTCTGTTAAAATTAGCATCAACATTAACCCAGGATGAACTTTATCAACGTTCTGCGAATATAATGAAACGCCGGAGAAGACCCTCGCGAAGACGATCAATGAGGAAACCGTGTCTCCTTGGTCGAGCGATTAAAAGATCAGTATCTAAAATCAAATCTGGACCGACAGAGTTTACTTCCGTGATTTTCCCGGCTAGAAAATTCAATGAAAATTTCGACAGCAGTTCCTCCTGTGATGCCAGAAATAGTAGGAGAGTATTGGCGAGTCGATTGAGCAGGAGGAGGTCGTCATGGAAGAGGACGAAGGGGTTGACTACTTCAGAGGATAGTGATACAGGTAGAAAAAACAACTGAATTTAATTATTTTAAATAAAAGTGTACGCAATTTCAATAATAATAAAGTAGAGATAAACCAAATTGAATCAAGAGATGATATTTATATATTATTATTTGGCATTATCTGAGTGATTTCAAGAGCAAATATCGCATAATTTTTCGAAGTTTATTTCCCCTCGGATTCAGTAATGCAAAACAAAACTAAAACCAGTGGGAAAATTGAGAAAATTTTGTGCTTAATAATTGTAATAGAAAAATCTCGAAAATCTCTCTTTTTCTGAGAACGACTAATTAATTAACATTTCTGAATAATAATCATTGTTTATCACAATTCATTATAAGTACCATTAGTTGCAATAGCTGTAGCGGAATGAAACAATAGACTGGGTAACCCTTACTTTAATCCTCGTAATTCATATTTTGGCCCTCGAAAACTAGAAATTTTGGGATTGTCCAAAGTTACAATTTTATCATACAACCAGATAATTTCGCCTATCAATTAAATGAATTAATGGAATAAAAATCAATATATTTAATATATATTGGCGCTTTCAGCTAAATAAAATGCTACCTTAAATATCTATAACAACATTCATTATGATGTAAAACAAAATTTAGGTCGAAGAATGGGTCGAAGTACAGGAGCAGGAGCCAACCGGAGTAGCAGTGGTTACGTAAGCTGTAGCGAATGCAGCTACGATTCTGAATCTTGCACCTGTATATCGGCGGACAAATGTTACTGTTCATTGCCTAGAAGATCACCACCACAGAGTTCAAGTAACAATGCAGTTGTCTGTGGTTGCGACACCGATAGTTGCTCAGAGAGTAACAAGTGTTATTGCGCCCGACGTACGATTCAACCCAGTATTATGGAGCAATTGAGACAACGTGGGATTGTTCCGTCAGAGGGTACATTGTCTAGAGGTGGAAGTCCCGAGGGAAAAAAATTATCAAGATCCTCCAAGGGTCAACCTTCATCAAGGAGCCTCGAGTACATGAACGTAAGAGGAAATATATTTTTTACTCTCAGTTGCACATGTTAAACCATGAAGGCTTGATTCAACTGCTGAATGGGTGAAATATAATTCGAATATGTATAGATTTTTTGTTTATTTTTATTTATTATTCTTATTTCATTAGGTTTTATCGATGTATTTTGGATTTGAAACTTCTCTCTCTTGCCTGCCTTCTGCCTTCTTTGCATCTCCCTATCATATGAGGTATCATAGTCGTTTTACTCTTAGCTATGTCCCATTTGAGCTAGAACTGCACGGCAAACCATATAAAACCCCAGTCACACAGGACTCCACAAAAAATTACGTTAGGATTTCCATCGATTCTGTTGGATTCCAAAATATGTCCGGGGACTGAATTCCAGGATTCACTTTGTATTTCTGAACAACATAATCTACGGACATCTGCTTAGCAATATAAGGAAACTTTGCCGAGTGAACATATTTGTTCAGATGCGTAAGGCAAACATGACCGATTGAATTGATAATATCAGTTCAGAAATTATCTTACCTGTAAAACATCGCTGGCATATGCTGGAATTTCTAATCAATATTTCATTAGAAAGAACCGAAGGTGATAATAGCAGTTGGATAATCTATAATTTTTTATAAATTATGGAACTATTTTTTCAAGAATAAAATAATTGTGAGGCACAAGTATTCCACATTTGTAACGAAATGTAATATTTTGCGCTATTACTCAATTTTTTCCAAATGGCTTCGCTCCCCAAAAATTCACAGTAAATAGAAAAATGTCAATAACAGCATTTTTGTAAAAAAAAATTCTGGGCTCGTATTATAAAATAGTACATTTAATCACTAGACCGAAAAAACCTTCTCTCTAAATTTGCAGGTCGAGTCGAAGACCAGGGTCAATTTACTTTATCACAACGTCCGTGGGCGATGTTTGAAGCAGTGTCTTACGGACTGAGTGACAAAATAGGCAATAACCGTATATTATGTTATCAAGATATTAGCGTATTTTCTGAGGAATGTAACTTGTTTTAATAATTAAAACTACATGAATCAGAAAATCCTTTCATCATTGGATCCAAAAAGCACGATCTAACCGAACGAAATAACCCTTCATTGGGTCCATGCAAATTCAAACAATTTCAGACATCCATTTATGAGAAGGCAGTATTCGACGAAATTAGAAGCTTTGGAAAAGTTTGAATGGCGCTGAGAATCTACGTACTTTTTAGATTTTTCTGATGCAATTCAATAAGCGACTTTAATTAATAAAGTCCTTGGATCTATAGGGTTTCGGAGATATTAAACATGTATAATTCATTCTCAGATATTTATCACATATCTGTCACGTTAATATAGTCCAAATTTTTTTTTAGATAAGACCATCGCCAGGTAGAAGCAGCTCTGATAATTTAGCATTGGATTACGAGCTATTCAGTCCTGGAAAAAAATCCCAGTGTTCTGCAGGAAGTGAAAAAGTACTCGTGGTGAGCGCTAGAGATCCTCAGGGACGACTGGTCTACGTAGGTGGAGCTGAAAGAAAGAAGAAGTCATCGTTCAGTGGAGCCCACAGGACTGGAGCTCACGAGGCTTTGTCAATTAAAAAAAGTGCTGAAATAGCTGCTGTCTTTGGGGGCTCTGTTGCCAGCGGCTGCAGGAGGGTCGGCAGCATTTCCAGCATGAGAAGCTCCATCAGTTTAGAAGCTGGACTTGGATATTTACCTTAATCATTTTTTTTCATTATTATCATCACTATTTACCAGTGAAAAGATAAGGAAAAATAGGAGTTAATGATAGCACAGCAAATCAATCTGCTGATCATTTTGAAAATATTTCAGTCAAGAAGAGATTTAGAGAAAATCATGAGAATAAATTTTTTTGAGACAAAACATGCATCAACTGAAAGTTTATTAAAAGTTATTTCAAACACCATTTTAAAATAGTTTTGCATGTTTCAGACAAACACATGCGTCTTTAGAAATTTTACATAAATAATTCAATTCTCGGAGCAATCGACATAGAATCTCTGGATATTGAATTTTATCACTTTGCTTCTTTATCTCATTGAATTCCGTGATATCTTCAGGAAAATTCAATTAACAAGTACCTACGAACGTAATATTAAGAGATTGATGTTTGTCGTTGAATAACTTACTTTTTTATTGTTTTTTTTTGTTGATTTTGCGCTTGAGAGAATTTTAGTGTCGCCATGAGAGTGATATCACCTGAGGCATTAGCGAGTATTTTTAGTGGTTGTTAAATTATAATTTTACTGTTGATGGATTTTTTAGAGCTACGATAAACCTGACATCTCAAGGATATAATTTTCTAGTTAAGGGTCAGTGCAATATTGATTATGTAATAACTATTCTTTGTCGTTTTTTGAGCTCGCTGTATTTGCAATTATAAAATGTAGAATATAAACGGCGTTAAATGCTGAGTGCATTAAACGGATCAGTTTTTTTTTCTATATATCCTATTTATTTAAAATCAATCTTCTTTCAGGAAATCTTCATCCATTTTTTTGAATTTTTCAGTGTAGTCTTCAGGTATGTCTACAAGCTTTAAATTCTCCCGTCCTATTTCATCTTCAGTTCTGTGGAATAAAAAAAAACAAATTTATTCATAAATTAAACAATATTTGCATATAAGTTTTTTGCAGTTTATTGTTGTACTATTATTTGTTTAATCTCTCAACGCCATAGGCCATTAGGGTGTAGAATCTCCAAATTAACCATAGCGAAAAAAGTTCCTAATTTTTAATTGGAGATCTTGCACTACATACGGTTTTTTTTAAAAATAATTGTTCATCTAGATATATATATATATATATACATATATTATATTATAGTATATTATATTAACAATAACATCATGAATGAAATCATTGGGACCTCGACACCACCCAACAAGCTAAGCGATACAATTAAGGCCCGGGAAGGTTTTTCGTCCAAAATATCCCTACAAAATTCCCCAGAAAATTATCAGAAAACTGTATTTCACGGCAAGTCTTAAAAATTATTTATCTCCCCCCACAGGATGCTCCTAACCGAGAGCTCCCAGAGTGTCCCCGAGTTGTTTCTGCAACTCGGGAGATGTCCCCGAGTTGTCTCTGCAGTATTCAAGATTTTACGATTTTTCGTGATAGGATAGACTCTGGGTCACTTCCAGAGTTACAGAGTCAATTGTGGGTCACTCCCAGAGTGCAGAGAAGACTCCGGAACACTCTCCAGAGTTGTTCAAAAATCCTCAAAAACAACGATAACGTCCTCACAAATCTATAAAAAACCCCAAAAAATCGTCAGAAACGCCCAGAAAGAGTTACCCGGGGCGCATTTTCTTAAAAAAAAAAATCCTCCGGTCGGCCAGCTGGCCAGCTAGCTGACTAGCTGGCCCGACAGGCCGAAATACCAAAAAATCAAAGGGTCCCCACTTTCCATTTTGCCGATTTTTACCGAAGTCGGCACTCTTTTGACGATATCTCAAAAACTATTGATTCTATCGTCTCGGGGCTTGCTCCATTCGAAAGCTGAGCTCATTTCCCATCGATGTAGGACATTGGTAAGTTTCTAAAATGATTTTTCGAAGTTTTCAAAATTATTTTTTCACCCCTGTTTTTGGCAATTTTTCTAATTTTCAGAAAGACTGTAAAAACAGGTCGAAAAATCATTTTAGAAACTTACCAATACCCTATATCGATGGCAAAATCGCTCAGCGTTCGAATGGAGCAAACCCCCAGGCAATAGGACCAATAGTTTTTGAGATTTCGTCAAAAGAGTGCTGATTTCGGTAAAAATCGGCAAACTGGGAAGGGACCCTTTGATTTATTGTCATTTCAGTCTGTCGGGCCAGACAGCTGACTGGCTGACCAGCTGGCCGACCGAAAGTGCCCAAATTCTGTTTTTTTTTTTTGGAGGAAGATGAGCTCTAACTGAATCTGAGCCCTTTCTGGCCGTTTCTGGAGTTTATTTGGCCCTTTCTGGGTTTTTTCGATTTTTCAGCACGTTATCGTCGTTTTTGAGTATTTCTGAAGTCTCGGGGGGTTCTAGGGGTGTCTACTTTCGTTTTTGGGCTCTTCTGGCATCACTTTCAGGATATTTTGAACCGTTTAGCCACTTTTAGGGCCCATTTTAGAAGTTTTTGCCACAAAACTACCGATTTCTTGAAAACTATCACGTGTATCTCCCAAATTCCAACGGATTTGGAAAGTTGAGGAAATTTCCGATCGTTTTGAGATATCGCCGAAAATGTGTTCTGCCAGGCGAAAATCGCTGAAATCGTAGAGCCCCAGTGATAAAAAAATCGAAAATCCAAAAAATCACTAAAAATTAAAATTGAGAAGGTCTATCGATCGGAAATTTCCTCAGCTTTCCACATACGTTGGAATTTGGGAGATACGCCTGATAGGTCTCAAGAAATCGGCAGTTTTGTGGCAAAAACTTCTAAAAAGGGCTCTAAAAGTGGCTAAATGGCTTAAAATATCCTGAAAGTGATGGCAGAAGGGCCCAAAAACGAAAGTAGAAAGCCCTAGAACCCCCTTAGCCTTCAGAAATACTCAAAAACTACGATAACGTTCTGAAAAATCGAAAAAACTCAAAAAAAGGCCCAAGGAGGGCCAAAAAAGCCCAGAAACGCCCAGAAAAAGCAACCCAGGGCTCATCTTCCTGAAAAAAAAAAATCAGGATTCACGCATTTCCGGTCGGCCAGCTGGCCAGCCAGGCTGAAATGCCGGAAAATCAAAGGGTTCCTTTCCATTTTGCCGATTTTTACCGAAATCGACGCTCTTCTGACGATTATCTTAAAAACTCTCATCTCATCAAGATTTTTTTATTTCATAATTGATCGTCGCCATATTGGCAGGATGTGATTCAACCGTGATTTGGCTAGGGAGAATTGGTGTTGTTTATAGTGGACATTTTCTGAGTACGATTAAAAATACAAAAAGGAATTTCTCCCCCTTCAGACCCAATTATCCCCCACCGGAATAATTGAACTATTTTTTGAAAGAAAAATTAGGTTTTTTATCGGAATGAAACGGACATTATATGAAATGGCGTTAAATGCCTTTTTCTACCACTTTTCTGGGGAATTTTCTACAGACATTTCGACCAGAAATCCCTCCATCTGGGCCCTAATCGCTTTGCAGTACTTCTCCCTCCAAGCAGGGGGTGAGCTCAAATTTTGTGATTTTTGTTACATTACTAACTTACCTAATTAGAATGTCGATAACATTTTCGCAGGCCAAAAGAGCAGCTTTATCCTTCTCCCATTTATGATATTCCCTCAATATCACATAAGCATGCTTGGCTCTAATAACTTCACGAACTTGCCGTGTCGCGCATAACTGACATAGAGCTTCTAAGATCATAATTCTGACAAATAGCAATTCAAATACATTATTTCAAACCAGATACCAACAAATTCTGACACGAGCAGAATGGAACATGAACTTGATCAATACCTGATATCAGGATCACTCTCTCGGGTTTTAGTTTCCGGTAAAAACTGGAGATCGAGAGGTAACTTCTCATTGTCTTCATCATCAAACTCCTCAGGACCAGCCAGAGGTAATAGTAAATGTGGCAACAGATCAATTTCGTCGCTCAGAAGCCAGGAATGAAGCTCATCATTGAAACAACAATTTTTTATGGTCCCCACAACTCCTCCTCGTCTTACAATGCTACCTGGGTACTCGGTGAAAGGCAGGAGCTTCTGAATTAGGGGACAGTCCTTATCCATTAGCCGCCTACATTTGGAAATATATAATGAGTTATTAATTTCAGTTACAAAGTAATGACGTCAAGTATGAGATCTGATTGTATCTAATAATTATCGCAGGAATGAGTGCTTTAAAGAGAAATCAAGACATTTTTCTAGGGGTAAAATTTCCAAATTACAAAAATGTGATTTAGTGTTTCCTACTAGACTTTCAACTGATTCCAACTTCATGAGAAGAAATTAATATTAAGTGTACAGTTTCATTTTATTCCAGGGGAGCATGTTTTTTCCTTCATGGAATATACATTTTTCCCAATCCAAGAATAATAATTTTCTATGGAACAATTAGTTGCTATTGTTTTCTAGTCTGATTGATTAGTGAGATAGTTTAACAATTAGAATTCAGCAACAATTCCGAAACCGTTTCACAGTTTTCCCTTCACAAATGATCGCTTAAAAACTATTTTACGATTTTAATAGCCTTCAGAAACCTTCTAACTGCCTCAGATTGGCTGAGATTACTCAGAACAGGTCCCAGATAATGTAGACTAGCTCCTTTTTTATTATAACTCTTCGCAAATGCAAATGCATGGACTATCTTATCCCAACTGTAGTTTGCCTTTTCCATTTGCACAACAATTCGATCCACATGGTTGGCAGGTCTAGTTATGTTGGACAGAATCATACAACAAGGATCAGCAAGTGAGCTCTCTCTGTCCAAAATGAAACTGCAATTGAGGAGAAATTAAATAGGCAATTTAGGCGAGACAATGCAATCATCAAGCATTAATTATCTTCTCGTTGGCAGATTTCTCTCCAACTGTGCTCTTTGATTTGTGCAAAATTTTTTACCTGATGCATACGTGAATGAGGTCATCGGTTGGACTTTCATTAGGCCCCATTTTTGAGGTCTCAGATATGAGTAACAGTGCCTTTGCTCCACTCTCGTCGCCGGAGATATTAACCAAAGCCAATGAAGCATCTTTGGAAATTGTTATTCGTGAATGATCGAGTTGAGTCAGTAGTATTAGTTGGCGGAGGATGTCGGGACAGCTGAGAATCAAATCTCTTCCTTCAGAAGTTCCGGTTAAAGCTATCGACGGAGAGAATTAATTAATGATAATTAGTAGTTCTGCAGTGATCGTTTGATTTATTAATTATACAATTGGAGATAGAATTTATGAGGTGTGGAGATTTTTCATTAAGACTTAAAATGTAGAATTTTTCAAATAATTTTCATGACCGAAGGGTGTTGTAGTACCTAAATACTATTATTGAATTTATTTATTCTACAGTTACGTTACAGGCAGAGAGGGAGGAGTGTCACTCTGTCTACTAGTGGGAGCATTAGTTTTGAGTAAGTAAAAAATAGAGGCGTGAATTTTGTCTTTTATTCACGTTTATTTTTTATGGCACAGAAGGATTTGGAGAATCGAAGTGAGTAAATATCCGATAGGAACAGTGAAATAACAATAATTTCTCAACTCGTAAACGCATACTAGCACTC
The DNA here is from genome assembly GCA_030522865.1 of Psyttalia lounsburyi. Lineage (NCBI taxonomy): Eukaryota > Metazoa > Arthropoda > Insecta > Hymenoptera > Braconidae > Psyttalia > Psyttalia lounsburyi. Next base: position 45,170 of record JAPYZN010000064.1, read on the forward strand.
ACAATTTCCAATATTTTTTTAAAGACATTTCATGAATTCAATATAATTTTCTGCGAACTCTATTACCCATCTATGAAATTGGACTTCTTCAATTTCTCCTGCTCTTCGAAATCACAAAAGCTTCCACTAAATCTCGCTGGCATTTGATGAAAGTAGTTAAACATTTCTTAGAAAAGAATTTAAGATTAGACAAATTTTATCAAATTTTCATAAATCTATGATATGATTATCTTCATGTATTAACTTCACATTAGGCATTAAAATCAACCGCATCGAAGGATCTATTAATATGGTAACTGAGGAGATTACCTCTGAAATCCAACAAAATTTTAGATGAATAATGAAAACTGTTGACATCAAGTCAATACCGAGTTTCGAAAGTTAGCAAGAACTCCTGTTAGAATATACTGTTTTTTTTTCAAACAGGGAAAAGCTTTAAGCTTTATAAACTCTCATTTGTTGATGTTATACCAGAGAAATTGGGATTAGTAAAATATCGCGGGGATTTTTTCGAAATTACTCCAGCAAAAATTGTCATTAACGCATTGAAAATTTTTGTTGTGAAAAAGAAAGTTCTTCGAAACATTTGCAATAAGATTAGAATTTTCCTATGTTTTTTTTCAGAAATCTGCAAAGATCAGTTATGGAAATATTTATAAAATAGCTACAGCTGAAATGACAAGGGATCATTTTCACAGCTTCACTATGTTATCCTAGAAAAATAGTTTCAAGTTCTAAAATCAAGAATTACCCCCTTAAAATTACCTCTGTGATAAATAACTTTCCAACATTGGACTAATTTTTTCACCAAATTTCTAATCGTAAAATTTAATGCAGATGTCCTGGAATTTATTTCCAGCTATTTAACTAATGGGTAAAAGTAATAGAATAGAAAGGACACGTTGTACGACAACAGAAATTACTGACGATGAGTATCTCAACAGTGAACGGTTCAAACGAAATATGCAAGTTCATCTTTACAGCAAATAAAATTACCTAATTTACTGATGTTAGTGAATTCATCGAAGGGCGTATGGACCACATAATCTATCTAATGTATATAATTTCATTACCAAAAATTCTCTACTTAACTGCAAAATAACAATGAAAGAGAGCAGGAAATCGAGAATTTACCGAAAAACCATTAGAGTAATAGAAATATCAGTAAAAAATTACCTCGACAATAAATGGGTCCAAGAAAAAATGTCGAAAATTTTCGAAATAGTAAGCAAATTTATCCACAAAAGGTCTCCCTATAAATAATTCCCTTTCAACAGAGCTAGACAAGGTTCCTTACTCTTTTCTGAACTTCGTCAAAATTTCAGCTATTTTTATTGAATAGAATGGAAGAAAAGTTCGAAAACCCAAATTTGTACTACCCTTTCCTTTATCAAAATTTCCTGACCAAATTTTTAAATATTTTTCGACAGCCTCTTTGAGATTAATGGGCTTCAATTTTGAAAAATATCCATAATTTTTGTCAGAAAATTTGTTTAAAAATTATTTAAATAACCTGTTATCCGCTAGCCTTTGACGTGCATATTCCCAGGATAAAAATTATCTCGACCCTGGATACCATCAGCCAAAAAACCTTAACAATTAAAAAAATTCTAAGAGGAATACTTCTAAAAAAATTCCTTATACTTTACAAAAATCGCCTGAGTTGAAAAATATAAAATAATGAAATATCTTCATTACTGCTTCATCCCTATCACTGCCCAAAGTGTCAAGTTATCTGTTAATGAGAGTATTGTCAAGAAAAAGTAACTAATATTCTTTTATATCATGTTCTGCTTCCAAAAGATTTTTTTATTCTATGGCTTCATAACATTCCAACCAATCAATAAATCTCCAGAAAATTTTAAAAACCCTTGGCTTTCCCTCCAAAACCCCACCACTTGCCCAGCACGAATAAAACTTCCAAAATCAAAATCAAAATCTCAACAAACCCACCCAAGACATGTTGCACAGCAACAGCCTGCAAATCCAACCTGGTATCAACTCCCAAGAACTGCACAATCTCCTCCAGAGCTTCCATTCTCTCAGAAGAACCTCCTCGCTACAAAACACTGTCTCCTAACCAAATCCATCAACCACATGGTTGAAAAAAAAAATTCCACCAACTCTCTCTCTCTCTCTCTCTCTCTCTCTCTCAGTAACGTCACCACTTGAGCCCCTGAATGTTTCAGCCAACCAATGAGGAGTGTCGTATCCCGCTGCGACATCCGGAAGAGGAGCTCCTCTATTGGTTCCCGGAGCCACTGGCGTAGCCACAACAAAACCCGTCCGGTCAAGTCCATTCCAAAAAGGGGGAGCCAGCTTGTCACAGGAAAAAAAAACAATGCAAAAAAATTCCCACCAAACTCTCACAAAATTCCACCGAATTTTCACCACACGAATTAAAATTTCAACAACCAACGACTCGTTGGAAAATTCTACAATTGCAATGAATAGCTTGACAATAATATCGTTGATAAAATCAAGTGAAAACCGAATGAAAGTCTCGTTGTTGTGACGTTGTAATCGTAGTGGCGCGTGAGGTTTGCTGTTAACCCCACATGACGATGCATACCCCCCCTGAGCAACTGAATTTGGCCTCGCCCCCTTTCCGTGCACGACCCGACAGTTTACAATCGGTCACCTGCATGTACGGGTCACTATTTTTCCTCGTAAGATGTGTCAAGATTCTTCGTACAACATAGATATCAATAATAAACGTGAAAATTTGTGCAAAAAAATTGGTTACACGTGTAAAGACACTCAAGAAGAGATTAAAGTGAGGTTCAAAAGGTTATCATCAGGTAAGAATTTGTGGATTTACATATTTTCTGTTCCTCGTTGAGATGAATTTGAGTTATTCTGAGAATTCTGGGGGGTCAGAAATATCTAACTCGCACGGTTTTGTGCAGAGTTTTACGGGGTTACGGAGATTTATTTGGTTCATTCGGAGGGGGACGAGGGAATATCGAGGTGGATGATGAAAGTTTCGTGCCAGAATCGTTGGTAAACGTTTTGAGGGAACGGAGAAAACACTTTTTGGGAGAGGTTTCAGTGTTTTGTGGAACTCTCCGGGGATTTTTGCAAATTGTGGGGTATCGGGCAGTGGAAATAAGCAACATACTGTCAAAAGGGATTGGAGTATGGTCACGAGCAAAACCGGTCGTGTGTGGGGCTTCCTCGCGTCGTTTGGCTCTCCTTAGCGACGACGCTTTTGGTTCACTAAACACCACTAAACACCAGTAAATTATGATCATAATTTCTTGAATTTATCTCAAAATTGTTCAGTTCTTCATATTCCGTAATTAATCATCTGTGAGCTTTAATCACCCAAGGAAAAAAAAAAATCCCTCCTAGAGAGTAGAGTTCTCAGACAAGTGCTTTAAATGAATTTGAACACAGAAGAAATGGCAAAATCGAAATTATTCAGACTTTTTATTTTCTGGTCATTAGATTAAAATTTTTCTTATTAAAAAAATAAAAACATAATGCGTGTTTGTTATATTATTTTTTTTATTTAAATCAGTGGATTTGTTTTTGTAGGTACGGTTGATTGGATAAGCCCTGAATTTGTTTGAATATTTTAAATTTTTATTTTGACAAGGCAAGATATTCTGGCATGGTGGCTACATCGTTTCGGATGATTCATCCAGTTTGCGCGGGACTAAAAATATGATATAAACATGGATACAGCGGTCGTCAGACGTATTTCTTTGGAGTAATCTCTAGTTATTAACAGTAGCTCAATCGTCTATTCACTATTTAAGTGTTTCTATTAATAATCAATGTATTGAAATAATCGATCATTATTCTGGTTAAGTTTTTCTGATGATGTGCAGCAACACGTGACAGTGTAAACAATGATTTCTTTTTGGGTGCTACAGAAATTCGAGTAGTCTGGAATCTGGCCTTAATAATTCGACTCTTAAATATAACTGGGGAGACTCAATGTTAGGGAAATATGGGAATGATAAAGGAAAATGGTGTGAGATAAGGGGAAGCATATATATGTTGTTGGAAAGGCAGCATGGTTGAGTCAATAAAATTTTTTATCACGTTAAAACAATGAAGAATATACATCATTTTGATTCCTCAGGTGGATTTCTCTGGAAATGACTAATTAATTATGAATTAATTTTTTTTTGTCGTTCGGTAAAAAATTATTGAGGGGAATTCGAGGGATTTGGTGGAATTGAGGTTAGAATCCCGTGATTCTTATGTAAAGTTAAAGTGATCAACACGTGTAGATTTTGGAGCCCATGTTTTTAAAAATTCATTTGTGGGCGAAATTGCTCTCGGAAGGTACGGAGGAATTAGTAAAATGGTAACGAAATTGTTTTTACATTCCAGAAAGTGCTAACATATTTTACGATGAAATTAAGTTTTTTTACAATTGTTTTGAGGCATAAGTGAGTAAATGAGTAGGGAAGTAATGAAACAATGATATATTTATTTGGTTGAAAATAATGAAAAAGTATGATAGCATTTTTTTTCTAGAAAATTTTGTTTGCTAGAAATAAATCCTTCCATTTTTCTTGATACAAGATATTCGTATAATTCAAATAGATCATTTGGGATCTGTTATTAGAAGACAGAATTCCCGAAAATTTAGTAACTTTGAAAGGTTTAATTATCTACAAGAATACGCTCTTCACTTGCTTTCTAAATCCAAAACTTGAAGAAATATTTTCATAAAAAGTTTCATACAACAGTAGAATTTATCTCCTCTTACAAATTTAATACCGAAAAAATTCTCGTAAATATTTGGCAAACGATACTGAATTACTTATATTTCAGTGAACTTCAATATAATAAATTAATACGATAATTAGATAAAAAATAAATGAATAAGTAGCGTAGATGATTAGAAAAAATAGTTGTCCGATATAAACAATAAAAATCCAATTACTGGCACAATGTCTTTCATCATAGCTTTCAGGAACTTCCAATTGTATAGTCCTATTGCTACCTCTTTCATCGAAGCTTGCAATCGTCAGTTTATTCTCGAGATAAAAAGAAAAAGGAAATTAATTAAAAACGGTGCCAGAAAAATCTAGCAGAATATAATTAGTAAAATACTCAAACCTATTTACTTCAACCCACTCAAATCACATTATCTGAATAACTGAATGCATTTCATAAAATTAATAAAATTAATCGATAATCAAGAAATTACCTTCAATTTCAATTAGTATAACTCTGGAAAATCAGGATTTACGGGAATGAGGTGAATTACTTACTAATGGAAGGGTTCTCACCACAAAGTGGGAATTATTGATGATCAATTACCCACCCGAGAATTTAAGAATTGATGAATAAAAAGCTTTGAAGCTGCCGCGATCAATACCCCAAAGGGTATTGTTTATTTTTAGTCATTCAAAAACTTTTCAAAGCTATTTGTGACGGGTGAAGGGTCAGTGGAATTTATAAAATATTTCTAAATTTTTTGGAGCAAGAAATAAAAAAAATTATTTGAACGATAAAATTAATCTTTTGAATCGAAGGGCAAACACATTAATTTTTTCAGAAGTTCAGAAGGCAAAAAGAGGGGCAAGTATTCAACATTAAACCCTATTAATGTCTCACCCAAAATTAAATCATTTCTCCTGCTTACTAAAACGCTTAATACCAAATGGTAATTTATTTTCAGTCATTCAAAAATGTTTCAAAACTATTTCTGAATGGTAAAAGGTGACAGAATTTTTAAAAATTAAAATCTTTGGAAAAATGCAAATAAAACAATTTAACGGTTAAACTCAATCTTTCACGTCAAAAAAAAATACTAAAAATGAATTCGTCCCAAGAATTTGAAGCGAACCGAAAGGGAAATGATTAAAAAAAAACCTAGCCATACTGTCATCAAATTAAACCCTATTAATGTAAAAGTCCCCTTTCACCATCTTCAATGTCCTCTTTCCCTTTTTCACCTAAAACCTGGCTCGAATAAATGATTTTTTATATTTCCTGAGGCACTCAAAACCAAAGAGTAATTTATTTTCAATCATTGAACAATTTTTCGAAACTTTTTGTGAAGGGTTGAGGATTACTTCAATTACTTTAAAACAGTGAAAAGGCTGAAAGAATAAATTAAAAAATTCTCCGATGAATAAATTCGATGTTTTAAATTTAAAAAAACTAAGAATGAATTGAGTCCTGAGAACTCGATTAAAACTTGACGAAAAATTATAAAAAGCCAGCCATGCTGTCATAACTTTAAACCCTATTAATGTAAAAGTTCCCTTTCACCTGCTGAGAGTGTACACACACGTTTAAACTGCAGGTAGAAGATTCAGCCGAGAAGTCAGCCGAGACATACGATTTAACTAATTTTTTTACAAGTGTGAACCCATTGGTAGGTGTCTCGGGATCAGTTCCGCTTTCACCGACACTTCAACCAGAAACGAAATTGAAAATTTTTTTTTTGTAGCGGCAAGTATTGAGAGCTCCGGATTGATTAGGAGTTGGGGAGTAGTAGGTTTGGTTTTTTGAGAGATTATAATGATGATGGCACTTGGTATTTTATCTTCCATACCACTTCAGTGACATTCGTGCACCGAAACAATTCACTTGCCATCCTCGTTCACTCGGCTCGATCGACCGCACACCGCCCAGTCTCGTCCCCAATCACTGCGATGACTCCGATCTTGGCGTTATTGGTTGATTCCACCGCTGAAACACTCCCCAAAAGACTATTTTCAACGTTTAGAAAGTACCAAAAACTACCGTTTGACGCTGTTCAAAGGCGCCTCTGTCGTTTATCCTCCCTCCCCCTCTTCTATCCAATTTGACGTTTTACCGGCTGATAGAAGGAATGCCAAACGCAAATGAAAGGAAAATAAAACATTGGGCCGAATAAATAGGACTTGAGAGAGGAAACTATTATTTTTTTTTTATTTAACCGTGAATGAAGGGAATGGTGGGAAGTGGCTGGAAGTAATGGGAGGATCGATGAATTTTTGAGCATTAGAAAGTCAGTGAAATGCAATATCTGCTGGGTTGAATCGATGTTTTGGAGCGTTTGTCGAGGGGAAAAAAATTGTTTTTATACAAATAATTTTTTGCGAAAAACTGAGCTATTTTCTCTTTTTAAACTAAAAACAAACACATCAATTTTTGCATAAGAAAATTTGGAATTTACGAATTTTTGAGTTCACCAATTACAAAAATTCTTGAATTACACACTTTTAAAATTATAACAAAAATTGGACAATAAATTTTTCTCAAAAAAATAATTGATGCCCTCCTTCGTCCACCCCGAGATAAATTTCCCGGCGAAAAGTCTCGAGTCGAATAAAAAAGAAATCACCCACAGCAAGAACTCAAGTTTCCCCCTTGCATTCTATACGTTGTTGCTTCGTCCCTCGTTTCGGCGGGATCCCCACAGAGACTCTCTCGAAAGGAGTAAAAAGGAATAAATAAAAATGAACGCATAGAAAGAAGGAAACAGCACGGAAAGGGGAAGGAGAGCCAGGAGAAAAGAAAAGGTGGTCTGAGCGAGTGAGATAAAGACCGAAGAGTTTCACCGTAGACTGCCGAAGGCTGAGCCAATGGGCGAGCGTTTCTCTAGCTTCTCCACCAGTCACACAACCCGACAGATACCCAACATCCCCGAATCCCCACGTCCCCCAACTGAGACCCGAACAGACACCACTACCCAAACGTCGTATTTTCGTATTAGAACGAAATCACCCATCTTTAATTTCTTCTCCTTTTTCACGCAAAACCGGCCTCAAATAAATCAATCCTCCAATTTCCTGAGACACCCGAGCACAATATTGACCACCCAGTACCCTTAAAAATCACAATTTGACACTTTTCATCAACGAAAATAAATAATAATCGGCGATTTATTAGTGAGCCAACTTGATAAACGTGGTTTTGCGCAGTTTCCATGACCCAGATTGAAACGAATGGGGAGTTTGCTCGGCGTACGGAACAGCTGTTGGGCCGCGCGAACATGTCGACCACGGATAAAACGGCTTGGCTATTTCGTTGGAAACATGCGCGCGCCACTTGGCGGCTTCGTCGCCACTATTTTTCAGGGACGTACGTAAAAATTTCCATTATTTTCACAAAAATGGAGGGTTTGGCGGGTTGTTGAAGGGCCGGTGGAGGAGGCGGGTGGAAAAGCTGTACAGCTGAGTTACAATCTCTCAAAACATTGTCATCCCTAAACTCTCCCCCATCAATTTCCAATCCCTCGCAAGCCAATCCATTGTAAAACTAAAGCTCCAAAAAAAATCTAAAAACCGAAAAACCTAAAATCCAACTACTGGAAGTCCTTGACTTTCGTTCGAATTTTCCGAGGTCCCGAGGGGTTACTGACCCCTGACAGGTGTCTCCCCACCCCTCAACCCTCGGGAAATCCATCCATTCCCTCCCAAATCGTAATAATCGATTTCATAATTTTGATAATGGGAGATTAACTTTTTATGTCGTCAAAGTTTTATGAATAACTCTTGAAAAATTCGAGGCTATTGGAATTGTTGACGGTACCCGGTGGCCTCATCGTTCCGGCGTCCCTCGCTACGCTACTGTCCCGCTGAAGTAAAATCTCACCCCCCACTTCTCTGCCGCGCCGTCTCGCTATACGACCAGTCAGTTCCTTGTTTGCCATACAAAATCCAATAGTTTGCCTTGGGTAGCCCCCGTGAGTTGCTAGTATGCTCCGTCGCAGTACGTTTTAACCGTCCCTTTCAAATAAAAAGGAGAAAAAAAAATACGGCAAAAATAAATTTAGTCGTTTTGATCTGTCATCGCTGGACAAACCAATCGTGATTAAAAATTAATAACGTGCTGTGGAAAACTCCGAAGATGCGTGAGAAAATAATTTTGATACGGAGTACACGGTGGTATGAAGCTTATGTGCGTGCCGTGAGGCAAAAGTGCAAGGGAGCATAGTAGTTGTTTCCTGTTTGTGTGCGGCTGGACCGGCCTGTCGTCGGCCAATTTGAATAATTTTCACTAATTCTTTACCAATCGAAAATTATCGTCGATGGTGTGGACGTAAAGGGGGAGGCAAGAGCTAGAACGATTTAAAAAAAAACAAAGAAATTAGAGGGAGACAGGAGAGAGAAGAAAGGCATCATCGAGTGTGTGTTGGGGCCTGGCGTGGATTCTTTTGCTACGTCGTGGAAGATAGAATGTAAAATAAAGGAGAAAAGAGGAGAAAATAATGCAGTGATACTTGAGTGGTGGCGGGGTGGGGGGGCGGGGGGGGAGGTGAGAATCTTCAAACTCTTAGAGTACTTATCTTTATTTATTTATGATGTGAAGTATTGAGTGAAAACTAGTTTTGAGGTGATTATTTATTAGTTGTCGCTGGGTTTGAGGGGGTTTTGAGCATGTGGGAGTGAGAGATTACTGTCGTGACGAGGGTATGTATCACCCAGGAGGCCTCGAGTCGTCGTCAGGGGCCCCCCACACCTCCCGGTATTTGATTGCAATTGTGAGTGTTTAAGTTAAGGTGAGGATTTTTGAGGGAATTCGGTGTTTTTTTTTGAGTTCGTAATTTTTCGGTATTTGTTTGATTAAGTTGTTGTTTATTTTCTGGAATTCTTGGGTAGAATTTTTGAGTTAGGCTGTGTGGCGCGGTTGAGTGTGTTATGTATTTACTGAGGAATATATTGCGTAACGGAGGAGAGCGCCGGAAAACGCGAGATCGTGTGCGGCACTTTGCGACATTTCTTTTTTTACTTTTTCGGGGAGTTTTTGGTGGTTTTTTCGGAGGATTTTGCGCGACTGAGGGGTGCGGAGGGGATGTGTTGGGGATTTTTAGTGAGCGAGAGTGGATTTTTGGGTGTTTTTTTAGGGAGGGGGGTTGCGAGGAAAAATACCTCACGCGTCCCTCCGCGCGCAGAAACACCAACACCACTGTCGAGTTGAACCACTACGAGTGTAGATGAGAGTCCCCTTGCGACCCGCTCATTCGCTGCTTCGAGGGTAATGAGAGATTGTGTGTGGGTATGTGTTCGTGGGGGAGGGGGGCTTTATGTGTGAGTGAGGTGCCTTCGAGGCCGCTGGTTTTGCCGGCAAACTTTGCTCTTACGTTTTGAGGGAACGCGTATTTATTCTTGTGTTCTGGGTAGAATATAAACGAGTATTGAGAGGTGTTTTCGTTTTTCTTTGTCCTTGATTGGTCTATTCATTTTTTTAACCATACTCGTAGGTGATTCGAGGGAAAATATTATATTATTGCAACAAATTCGGAAATCAGACACGAGAGTATGCGTTGTTAATCAATTTCGTGCGCTAAATATATAGAGTAGTTGCTGGATTCAGAAAAGAAATGCAATGGAAATAAAAAAAATCATTAGACTTGAGATTTTTCTATTTTTAATCTATTCACGAAATTTGAAATGATTGGAATGATTTGAAATTTTTTTAATTGAACATTGTTACACAAACCAGGGAATAGCTTAGTTTTTCAATAATCATTTTGCAATGTTAGACAAATAATTTTATTTTTTTTGAATTGTAATTGTTTTATATTAATTTGTAAAAAATTGTCATTAAAAACCGATATTTTTTAATTTTTTATTGATGTCAACAATTTTTCATTAATATTGACAAAATCAAAATTGTGGATATTATAGGGCATCAATTTTTAGAGAAAAATAACGTTTTACACAAAATTTCACAGAAAAAAAAATTAAATCCATGTTATAATGAAAATAGAAAAAGTGTTACAAAGCAAACAAGTCGTTGACTTAGAATCGGTCTCAAAGAGTGTTCTTAAAAGATACAGTAAAAAAATTAGGCATTTACTTTGCTAATATCCTTCAACTAGAAATCCTTTTCAACTTGAAGCGAAGAACAATTGGTAGAGATTACCGTTGCTGTCAAAATTGATGTTGATTGACTTACAGTTAGTCTTTAATAATTGACAACCTCCTCACTGAGAGATTTGACTATTAGCCATCAGTCATTACCGCAATGACTTTACATGCTTGCGTCTATCCGAAGCAATAATGACTGAAACCGAATGGTCCAAGGAAAAAGCCATATGGAATGTATAAAAGAGAGATTTCTTATGCATTTAGAATTTTAAGAGCTTTATGTGCATAAAATAACGATAGATATGATGTGTTTCAGGGCCGGTTGATTCACCTCGCAGTACCTACATCTGATAGGTGAGTATCCACTCACCCTAAAAGAGTAAATAAAGCTCAGTATTGGAGGACAGTAAGGCCAACAATAATAAAGCTAGAACTGTAAGATTCATTATAGAATGTTACTGTTTTAAAATCGAATTTTTAAGCCCTTCAGAAGGATTAGTTAAATTTTTTTTATTAATCCAGGGGTGGTAGCTATCGCCATCGAGAAATAAACCAAATATCTTTTATGAATATTTCTTGAAGTGCACAATTAGAAAAAAAAATTATCTGTTTTTAAGAGAATGTTAAAGGTAAAAGCAAACAAGTCATGTAATCATTTACCAAATTTTTAGCAGTTAACAAAATATTCAGATAAAAGAATCTTTTTTCCTTACAAAGTTCAAATTTATGTCTCAAAATCTACAAAAAACATGCGCTTGAAATTGATTTATGGGTTTGGTAGCTATTTATAAAAATAATAAACAAAAATGCGAATCGAACTGAATACTATTGTTCTCCAAATATTTCCGAAAGTGGAAACTTTTTATTTACAAAAACTGAACAGATGTATATAGATCTTTTTAAAAAATTATCTACAACGAAAACATGTTCATGTTATGTGATAAAGTTCTTGATACCTGTGATATTTGCAAAATAAGTGAGTAACTCCATGGCAACATTGGCTTCATCCTCTACCAACCTCTCACAATTATTAATTTCATTCATTCGATAAAATGAATATGCAAAACAGAAAAAGTCAAACCCCCTGGCCTACCTACAAATCCACCTGACAATACAAAAGATAACTAAAAGTACAAATTTTGTATGCTTTCAGAATTTCCAATGTAATTTGAAATGAAACGAGTTCGTGGGGTGGACGAAGTAACAACGCCAATAAGAGTAACACAGAAGCATTCGGCAAGTGTCAGTGGAGGTGGAATAAACAGTGGTAACAGTTTGGAGTATCACACTAGTGGAATTGTGAGTGAAGTTACGTCTGGCCAATCAGTGAGGCCATTAACGTCCAAAGAAATGCCGGGTAGTATACAGTTTGGGACAACCCAGACACAGCAGCAATATGCTGGGGCCATTGTCGTACCAGCGGCTGCCCCATCACCTGTCAAGGTAAATAAATTCTCCTTTCCAATCTAACAAAACAACTAAAACCTCTGAATTTTTGTCAAGTCACAATTGAAAAGAGACTACTGCAGAGCTCATGAGTTCAATGTTTATGGTCTCTATTGTATGAAAAACATCAAGTACAAAATTTTCTAGGGTGCTGTGGGTGATAATCATGGTACAACGTGTAGCAGCAGCAATGTGAGCACTGGATTGCACGTTAGTACTGGTCTAGGTGTTGTACCACAACAGCCTATTCCAGGATCTCATGTACAGTCATCACATTTGCAGCAACCAATGTTGAGGCACAAGGTATGGACGTCATTGTACTCATGAGCTCTAGCATGTATTTTTAGTTTATTTTCAGAACATTATGTGCATTATAATTATTTGCAGATCTTTACTCATTTTTCGTTGAATTTCGTTGAGTATGCAGTTATCTCGAAAATGCTTCACTAAAAACTTATGTTTATTTATCCAGCCGGCCGATCTAAGAAAGTTTTTTTTCCTTACGAGTAATATGTAGAGTTATATCATTCATGATGATAGACATTTCGAATCACCCAATCGAATCCATGATTTCGAAATGGAATAGAATTTCGTTGTGTATGCAATTATCTCGAAAATCATTCAATAAAAGAGAATGTTTGACTGATAACCCGAGGTCTCCTTAATGTTTGTTAAAATTGCCATCCAACAGATAATATTTATAATTTCAAAGTGAAATGGGCAGTGATCTTCCTGGACCATGGCATTCAGTATATTTTATACATTTTTCTTTATCTATTTATAGCTGAGCCTCAGGTTTTAACATCCTATTACTCAGCCACTTATTAAACTAGATATGTTGTTAGAAGAATGCCTTATGCGTTGCATATCTAAGTTACCCCCACCTAATTTCTATTATTTATTAAATCTTAGCATTTGAGCGTCTGAAGGACCTATTAGACATACAATAATATTGCAGAATTATTTTCTAAAATTACGGTAAAATGAGGGAGTTTTCCTTTTATTTTTGTTTTGATAATTGCAGTCGATTAATTGTCATAAAGAAGGATAAATAAAGTAATCAGGATAATCGCATTTGTTTTTCAAAAATTTCCTCTTTTGCTAAGTCCTTCTTAATAACTACTGACAAAGTAATCTAGCCGCGCAAAAAAATCTAAAAAAAGGCACTTATTCTAGTTATTCAATACACGACAAAATTATCAATTTGAAGATAAATCTTTTAAGAGGCTTTCTATAAGAAATAAATTGTTTCGTTTATTTAATTTCAATAAAACTACTACGACAAATTTTGCTTAAACACACTAACAATATCAGGTTGACGCTTTCCTTTCCCTATCAATCTAAAAATTATAGAATTTTCCGTGAAAATGGAAAAAAATTATTTCCAAAAAACATTGATGAACAACCTTAAAATCACGGTCTTAAGAGTAAATTCGATAATTAACAAGGAGTGAGTCAATTGAATTAGAGTAAAATTCAAACAGTGATTTGCAGATGATTCCATAAATCACTCTTAGTCGCTCATATGCAAAAAATAACAAGAGAGTATTTTCTACAAAATTATACCAACTCCAAAAAAACTATTACGATTATACTCCGAATTCCCTCCCATTTTCCAAGATGCTTGTGAAGCAATCTATAAAATTTTCAACTCACCAGAATTTAATTAAACCAGAAAACTTCAGTGAATCGCTCTCAATTAAGAAAATCAACGAGATGCATTTTGTTTATGCTTTCAGGTGCATACAAATACAACAGCCCCATTAGCCCCAACGCCCCCAGCAAGTCTGAGTACCGGTAGTGGTTCTCAGCAGCAATTTCAAAGGCTAAAAGTTGAGGATGCACTGTCCTATCTTGACCAAGTTAAATACAAGTTCAACGATCAGCCTCAAGTGTACAATGACTTTCTCGACATAATGAAAGAATTTAAATCCCAGAGTATAGATACACCAGGTGTTATAACACGTGTTAGTAATTTGTTCAAGGGACATCCTGAGTTGGTAGTTGGTTTTAATACATTTTTACCACCCGGTTATAAGATTGAAATGCAGCCCAATGAGCAGGGATATGCATTTCAAGTGTCAGTGAGTATGCCAAGTCCAACAGCTACTCATACAGCAACGATATCCCAGCATCACTGTACAGTCAATGTTGGTTCACCACCGGTGGCATCACCACCAGGCCAACCAGCCAAAGCACCTTCTGTCCTGCAAATAATGCAGGGTACAGGGAATATACATCATTCAATTGCTAATAATATATCGAATAATAGTTTGACGATTCATGCGGCTGTACCATCACCACCGCCAATTCAATCGTATAATAATTCACACATAAGTGCAGCGCAAGCGCAAGCTGTCAGCCAGGCACTCAGCCAGGCACAGGATGGGGTACAAAACAGTGGACAGACACAACAGAGCCAACCCGTTGAATTCAATCATGCCATCAATTATGTGAATAAAATTAAGGTGATTATATCTATTTTATTATTTATGAAAAATTGTAGCTTTTTGGCCAATGCTTTTTGTGGAATTGGGTCAATGAAAAAGTTAATGTTTCAAATTAGAACTAGACGAGTATCACTAAGAAAGAGAGGTTTAGAAAAAAAATGTAGAGTACCAAAAAAGAGGATATTTTTTATTCCGAGTTTTCTAAACAAAAAAAATCCACTGCCAGCTGTTTCCTTTAATAAAAATTTGTTTTGCAATATAAAAATATTCATTCTAGGGGACGGCATTCAAAAATTTTCTTTGATCGTAGTCATTTTTCAGAGAGAGATCAAAATCTTACGAATTTAAAAAAATTGAAATCTGTTGATAAATTAGTTGATTTCTGTTTCATTTATTTTCTTTGCAAAAATTTTTTATAAATATTGCAGAAAAAACTATCATTATATCATTAAATATGAAAAAAATTATCTACTGATTTTTAATGAATGAAAATACGAATGAATACTATTATTATTGTGTATGTTTTCGTTTTCGGTAAGTCTCATGTTTATCGAAAAATGTTAAAGTAAATTTAGTAAGTTTTGTAGAGCTTTTGTAAAAATTTTTGTACTGAAACATTGTAATTAACCAGGTGACGGGGGGGGGGGGGGGGGGGGGGGGGAAAAGAAAAAGGCGGGGGGGGGGGACAAAAAAAAAAAAAAATTATTAAAATTATTATTATTTACGAATGAATGACTAATAATGATTATTATTTTATGCTTGCAGAATCGGTTTCAAGGACAACCGGACAAGTACAAACGTTTCTTGGAGATTCTCCATACATATCAGAAGGAGCAAAGAAACTTGAAAGAAGCCGGTCACATGGGAGCGGGTAGTGGGAGTGTTCCGTCTGGTGGAAAACATCTGACTGAGGCGGAAGTTTACAGTCAGGTGGCGAAGTTGTTTGAGAATCAGGAGGATTTACTCGCTGAGTTTGGACAGTTTTTACCCGATGCAACGAGTCAACAGAGTGCGCTGGTGAGTTTTTTTTCTCTTTTGATTGAACCCTTGAATTCCTTCTTTCCTTCATAATATTGAAAATATCCTACATTTCCTTAGTAGTGTAATGCCATTAAACAATTTTCATTGATAACAATTACTTCTTAAAATTACTTAAAATTTTTACATTTTATTTTTTACACAAATTTAAGTATTTTGTAGAATATAATATTATTTCGACAAGGTGTTGTTTCGATTTTTTTTTCGATGATTGAAAAAAAAATCGGTTTTTGCCTTGTAAAATTAGTTATTTTCAAAATAAATGCACCATCAATCGGTACTTGCAATTAACGTCTCAAGTTCTACCTGTATTTATAACGAAATTGATGGAAAAGGGAATTGGAAATAAACAGTTTTCTATATTTGAGGTATTAATTTGTAAAAATATCTATAGTATCAATAGCACCATGTCGAATGCTCGAAACTTAAGAGGCACAAAACAAATTAACCTAATCCGTGTTTTAAAAAAAAAACTATTATCTACGAAAGTAATTTTAAAATTCGTGAAGCTATAAAAGAAAGTTCTTGCGTGTACTTTTTTAATCCTTTTGTTTGCAATGATTGTACGATTTTAACGACACTTGCAATTCAAAGAGTTTTATGGCAAGGTTATTTAACTCCAAACATTGGAATTCGATGACTAAAAGATTTGAGCTCAACCTCAAGAGTATTATAATTTCTTCAATCACAATATAGAAATTTTCATTAATTAATTATAATTTTGAATATATTAGAAGAATACTTGGGGCTTCGAATTTTCCTTCGCATTTTTATGGAAAAATGAATTTATCAAATCCCATTTTCCTATAACTAAAGCTTCATTAACGTACATCGCGATGAAAAATGATTTTTTAAAATATTGACTCCGTTTGTGATCCTCACCTTCAGAAGAGATTCTTTCTGACTGCGGTGATTAAATAAATTCACACTCTTCAGAAAATATTTTCATTGCTTTTTACCATCAAAACATTGACTAATAATGTTATTTAATTTGTAATTATTTTTTGCATTAGAAAAATAGAGTAGAATCGTTAGAATCGTAAAATTGCGACCTAACCTCAAGCTTTGTTTGGTTAATTTGCGGAAAAATACTTGTCGATATGTGCGGAGTAAGTTGCACTTACTGAAAGCAAGTGCCGAATAGTATTTTCTTAATCAAAACGTACGGGAAGCGGGGTTTTATTATCATCGCATCTTGACCACTTGGCCACAAAAGTCTGACACCAAAAAATCTGACCATGAAACCGTAAAACACGGTCATAAAACCCTTGAAAACCAAAAAAACAATCACCAATCTGCAGGTCGAGCTGTTGGGACATCCTAAGAATGCAATCGCCTATTGACCACTCGCGATTGAATTTTTTTAAACATTAAAACGTGATCACGGAACGTCAAGTGAACAATTTTTAATCAATTTTATGCACAGCTCAATTGCTTATCTACAATTTAATTATTGAGATCGCACTGACACCCAAACTATGGGAGTGGATACAAATTTTCTAATCATTAATTATCTAGAATTTAATGAGCAAATAATTTTGATTTGATATTAATGCCAAACTAGTGGAGCGACTGCGTCGCCCTGCGCCTGGGAACTCCTTAATTGTTCATTTCTCGAGATCTAAAAAAATTACGTGAAATCAACAGATAACAAGAATTATTCCTAATCACACTCTGACCATTATATGATCAGAAAATATTCGGCTACCACCCATACTTTGAGTGCTAGAACAATTTTAACAATCAAATTATTATTTAGAAATTGAGCGATGCATAAAATTGATTGAAAATTTTTAGTAATTTTTATTTTAGTTTTTAGAGAGTGAACAAAATTAATAAACAATTTGAACACGAATCTAACTCAATGACCATCAACTCTCCACACCTCACAAATCAATACCAAAAATTCTAAACAACATTTTCCCTTCTCCATGGTGCCTAATTGGTGCTAGTCTGCAATGTTTCAGGGTAACAAAACGACGGTAAACGACCACGCAGCGATTGTGAAGAAGCCCCTGATAAAAGCATCCTACAACAACACGACTTCTCTCCCCCGTGACCACCGAGAGCCCGGCAATCCAGGAGGCCTCGACCGAGATCGAGACCATCGAGATCGCGACAGAGATCGCGAGCGTCCAGGTCCCCGTGACCTCAACAACACTCAAAAATTCGGCCACAGCACCGGCCAACTGAAACGCAGTCCCTCCTTCCCGACGTCAGTGTCCACCGGAAATTCTCATCATCCGCCTCACGGCCCACCTCCCCCGAAGAAGCACAAGGTATCGGCTTCAGTGCGAGACGTGACAATCGCCGAAGCAGGAAAATACGGTAGCCTAAATGACTATGCATTCTTCGACAAAGTGCGAAAGGCTTTGAGATCTCAAGAAGTATACGAGAATTTCCTCAGATGTTTAGTTTTATTCAACCAGGAGATAGTCTCCAAGAGCGAATTAATCCAACTGGTGACACCATTTTTGGGCCGTTTTCCCGAACTTTTAAGATGGTTCAAAGAGTTCTTGGGACACCTGCAGGACACCACATGCATCACCTCAACAAATTCCAACAGCAATCTTGTGGAATCATTGCCAAACAATGTTGTCAGGAGTCATCAGGATCGACCCCAGGGTGACTTAGCCATGGAAATTGATTACACAACTTGCAAGAGACTAGGTGCTTCTTACTGTGCTTTACCAAAGTCCTATGTACAGCCTAAATGTTCTGGAAGGACTCAACTGTGTCGAGAGGTGCTCAACGATACGTGGGTATCATTTCCCACGTGGTCAGAGGACAGTACCTTCGTAACGTCTCGAAAGACTCAGTTCGAGGAGTTTATCTATCGCTGTGAGGACGAGAGATTTGAGTTGGATGGAGTCATCGAGACTAATGCAGCAACGATAAGAGTATTGGAGGGTGTTCATAAAAAAATGGGGAGAATGACCCAGGAGGAGCTGCAGAGGTTTAAACTCGATGATTGTTTGGGTGGATGTTCTCCAACGATTCATCAGAGAGCGTTGAAGAGAATATATGGGGACAAGGCCGCTGATATTATCGATGGGCTGAAGAAAAATCCAACTGTTGCTGTGCCAGTTGTACTCAGGAGACTGAAGAGCAAAGAGGAGGAGTGGCGAGAGGCACAGAAGGGATTCAATAAGATTTGGAGGGAACAGAATGAGAAGTACTATCTCAAATCATTGGATCACCAAGGAATTAATTTCAAGCAGAACGATGTTAAAGCACTGAGATCAAAGAGTCTTTTCAATGACATTGAGACACTCTGCGATGAGAGAAATGAACAGAATGACAGCGGTGATGGACAGGGCAGTGGTCCTCACATGGTGCTTCCTTATAAGGATAAATCAGTGCTTGATGATGCTGCCAATTTGTTGATACATCATGTTAAACGACAGACTGCGATACATAAGGAGGATAAACAACGAATTAAGTTATTGTTAAGGCACTTTATACCTGATTTGTTCTTTCATCCCAGACAGGAGTTGAGCGATGATGAGAGGGATGAGGATGACGATAAGGAAGAGGGCATGCCTAGTGGGTCACAGTCATTGACGACTAATGCGTCGCCACTTGGATTGCAAGGATCTAGGAATAATAAAGCATCACCATCACCTCCTAATGCCAATGTTAAGAGCGAGGGGGATATTAAAGTACCTGTTCATGCACTATCGACTGATCCTGATGAAGCGTATACGCTGTTCATGGGGTCTAATAGTTGGTATTTGTTCCTGAGGTTACATCATATATTGTGTGAAAGGCTTACTAAGATGTACGATAGAGCGGTAGCGTTGGCTGAAGAGGAGGCCATGTATAAACAGCAGAGGAAAGAAGTGGCTGCTGTTGCACTCAGGTTAAAACCAAAAAGTAAGTTGAGGTTTATGAAGGGGTTTTGTAATTTCATTGTGGGTTTCGGCTGGGGCAAAGTGGGAAAATTCCGAGAGATGAATTGGGGGTTTTGTAGATTCAAGTCATTTTTAATGGAATATTCTTTAAGACAGGTTTATATATAATCATAATCGCTCAAAAAATCGATTGATTGGGGGAAAATTTACTATTTATATTGCTAAAAAATTCATATTCCCCTACCCAAGTGTCAAAAACAGTTGTTATTATTATTCCATTTTTTTAATTTTTGTTGTTATTATTTTATTAAAACTACCAACGGTTGTCTACTTTATAACATTAGAAGACTTGTATACAAAATTCTCTGGAGTTTCACCACTTTGACTTGTTTCTTAATAATTATTAGATGTTACTCAAACATTCCTAAAAATGATTCCCATCATTTCTTCCCTTATCTGCGAATCTATAATCTTTAAAATGAAACATTAAAAAATATATTTTCTATTGCTGAGATTTTTTGATTTCTTAAAGTCGGTCATTTTCTTTTCTCCGAAGCTATAATTCTCCAGATAAATCCACCATTAACCGTAACAAAGTCATGTTTTCAAATTTATCTGTCAAATTGAATAAATACTAGTCATTTTTTAAATCATAAAATCTGACAAATGCCTGACTCATTTTCATAATAAAAGAAAAGGTTTTAATAATGAAAAAATTACTGTTGCAGATGAAATAGAAATAGAAGAATATTATCCGACATTTCTCGACATGGTGAAAAATGTTCTCGACGGTAATATGGAGAGTACAGCGTATGAGGACACCTTAAGAGAGATGTTCGGTATTCATGCGTATGTGGCATTCACCCTGGATAAAGTGGTATCGTACGCAGTACGACAGGTAAGCCGTCGTATAAACATGAGGCCTAGTATTCAAAGAGGATAAAGAATAATTAGAAAGTCTATTAACCTCATTATCAAATTTTTACTACAGCTCCAACACCTAGTGACGGACGCTCCATGTCAAAATTGCATTGACATGTTCCATCGTGAACAGAGACAACCGAAGGAGAGTAGTGGCGCTGGGGGACTGTGTGCAACCGCTTATTTGAGGGTAGGAGCTGAAGTTGCTTATCAGAGAAAAGCTGAGGCCGCTATGGCCAGTGAAAACTCTTACAAAATCTATATTGTGAGTATAAATTCGTTTTTATCGATTTTACAAACTCACTTTTACGAAATCGAGGAAATTCATTGAAGTATGCTAAACATAGTTCGAAATTTGAGAAAAATATTTGACAAATATTTTCAAGACTTTAATGATTGTAAGAATTGAGTCCCAAAAAATTACATCTGAAAATTGAACATGGTTTTAGTATTTTACTAAAAAATCTATCGGGAGATAATTCAATAACAATTTTGAAATTTAGCATACTTGGAACAATGCGATTTTCAGTGGATACATTATCTTATATTATTATTATTTGAAAATCAATTCAAGAAATGAATTTTATGTTTCCTAAGTAACCTGAAAAAATATGCAATTTTCTTAAAAATATGAAATAAATAGATTTCAGGAAAATGCATAAACATTTTTAAAGTTTGAGTAAAAGATTTTCTTAGAATAAAATTAATAACAAGGTAACATACCAAAATCATAAAATAATTTTTTCTTTACAGTATAAAAAAGAGTGTAAAATAACGATAGAACTACTGGACAATGAGAATGAGGATACGCCAGAGGGTTGTAATGATCGTGAAAGAGAGGATGTTAATGCCTCTGAAAAATGGTCATCGTACGTTGAGAGATACTCAACCCCAATAATCCAAGCCAGTTTAAAGGATACACCCACATCACCTAACAATGAGACGAGCAATGCAACAAGCACCAATCATCCTGTGAGTAGCGACCAGGCAGCAAGGGGGGGAAGGGGCAGAAAGCGCAAGAACACTGACATTAACAAGAAGGTATAGGACCCACGAGCCTTTTCATTAAAAAAAAAATCATTGCCGCCATTGTAGCTTGCATACGTT
Organism: Psyttalia lounsburyi; assembly: GCA_030522865.1. Lineage (NCBI taxonomy): Eukaryota > Metazoa > Arthropoda > Insecta > Hymenoptera > Braconidae > Psyttalia > Psyttalia lounsburyi. The sequence goes on from JAPYZN010000064.1 coordinate 66,761, forward strand.
CGTTTATCCCGTAATTGTGAATTGCAACCGACTACGAGAGATTACGCTGACAATATCAATATCTCAAGTACTAAAAAAAATCATTTCAAGGAACGTTTGAGTATCAAAGAGTCCTCCAGTCATGTGAATGGACATAATCACATCATTTTCATTATTCATAACTTTTTTTTTTTACGATCAATAATATTTCGTTTGCCGTTGAATATCACCTCTCGTCTATCGCTCTCACTCCGTGATGACATTCCATTTAATAGTAAATTCATGGGAATTCATTCATATTTTATTGTCCACATTTAATCGTTTTAATGTTTCCCGATTTCTGTCGAATCCAATTTATTGTCGTTTACTGAAAATTGAGGTTTGAATGAAAATGCAGTGGCGAAGTGGTGGAAAACATGAGGACCAATAAGTTCAGCTATTTTTCTTGGAAACATCTTTGAAACTATTCACCATCACATGGCATAAGTCTGTTTGACATCAAAAAATCTTTGACATTTTTACATTGTCGCTCATCACTGAGATAATTACGCATTTAAGATGATCTATCTGATATACATTCTCATTAATAGTTGAATTTTTTCGGTACTATATCCTGGGCAACGTTTTTTCATATTGCAAAGGGATCATTTGATAATTAATTGACAAGAATTTTATACTCTTTGCTAATTTTTAGTGGATAAATTAATTAAGAAATTATCTAGGTTGTGATTGACATTTGAGAGAACCATGAAGAGATTGTTATCTCTTTTTTTATATTCTTTGTCACACAAGCTTCTAGTTTCAAAGATTTTTAGAGTAATGAGCGAACAATTTATTACAGAAATGGTTAAACGGTATCAGGATATTTCATTGAGGTTTTTTTTAAAATTATATTTACTAATTCATATTATTTACAAAGATTTGGCTATGGGCGAACTGGGCAGACCGGAACATTAAGAAAAACAACAATTGAGAAAGATTTTGGATTAAAAAAAATTGAGAGTCACAGAATTTTGATTTGCTTATGGACCAAGCAGCAGAAACGGGCGCTATTGTTTATTTGTAATATTAGAAGCCTATTTTCTCCTTTAATGATTGATTTTTATTCATCAATGTACTTCATTGATTACGTAATGCAATGATTCAGTCAGTAAAGTAATTTTGTGAATAAACAATAATAATTGTAGGAGAAAACATTTCTAATATTGGAAATAGATAATGAGGTTCCGTTTCTTCTTAAGGAGTAACAGACGAGCATCTTTTCTTCAAAACTTTTAAACAAATTTCTGATTCAAAGTTGTGAGCATTTTTCAACATCAAAGTACATTGATCTTTATTCTCCCACCCTGGAAATTAATATGTTTCAATTGTTTTTAATATCGATAATTTGCGACAACAAAATCGTTAAAAAAATTTAACGATAACCGATTTTCTACTACCCCTTAAGGGTTGAACGAATTAGAGTGTTTATCGTTAATACTTTTTCATAAACAATTCCAAAAGTTTTTAAAAATCTATTGACTCTCATGATTTTAATTTTCGTATGGAACATCTATGAGAAGCTCTAAAATCTCTGATAAAATAACTCTAAGCTTTCAATAAGTTTCACAATTGTTGAAAATTTTGAAAGAATACAAAACAATTGACACTCCATACACAATGATCAGCTATTTGGCAAACAAGTTCTATTATTAATTTATGGGCGCGAAGTGTATGGAAAACGGCTAGAATCTTCTAAATTTAATTTAAATAATACTTATTGGATAATAATATTTTTTTAATTTTTTTCATACAATTTAATTGGAAAATTTAAAAAAAACTGCAAGAAAAGAACTGGTATAACACGAAAAAAAAGTTTTGTTTCTTAAATTGTGTCAACTAGTTATGTTTCCTAGTGTTTAATTTCAATTTTTTTAATTATTTCATTCAGATCAAGCATATTCATTGAAAACTTATTCTAAAGTTTAGTCGACGTTTTTCTCCACTTCACTACTGAATTCTATTCCTTACTTCCTGCTCTTCCATTGACCATTTCGCTGCAGAATTTATTTTCATTCCTCATTCGCTTGAACTAACCGAGAATCGCAAGTTCACTGGTCGAGAGTCCTTGTACTTATTCCACACAGATAAAATTAAATTATTTATGAATCATTAGCTTCATGGGTAATTAAGATTGAGGCCAACGCTTTCTCGCCCCTCTTTTTTTTTTTATTTATTTATATTATATATTTTATATTTTTTAAATCACTTTTGGCTTTTTTGTTTTACTCTAAGACACATTTATCTGGATTCTAATGAATGAATTCTACTCTGGCACTCATCGACCGACAAGTTAGCGCCAATTGCGAATCGCTCTATCGAGGAAATTCCTTGTGCCAGTGATATTCAAAAATGCTCACTATGTCAGTGGCATTTTATATTGGTCAGGGGGAACAATTGTTGGTTTGAGGATATGAAAACTGATCAATCGGGGATCGATATAAATTCATTGAGATTTTATGAGTAATACTGAAAATAGGCTTGAGGTTTTCATTATCTCGAATATTCATGTTCTCGATTGGAAAATAGATATTGAAGGATTGAAGATCAAAGGTCGTAGGAGATGGTAATCTCTTTTCAATTTCAGAATAGTTTATCCTCTACGTAACCTCTTCGATCCCTGAATTCGGGAGTGAAAAATATTGAGTAAAACATCTGCTGATATTTTTCAATAGTTTCAGAAGTATTTCTTCCAATTTTTATTCTTTATTTTATATTTCATTTTTTCAATTCATAATTCAAACATTCTGTAATGAGCCCTTTTTACATCCTCAAACCAGCGAATAATTATTTCCCAACTAGAGACAATTTTTTTCGATCTAAGAATTTTTTTCTGTGCAAAGAAAATCCGACTTTCGTGCCATTAAATGTTCAAACGCAGGTGGCAATGACTCTCGCTCTGGTGTACGTGCGCTCCTCAGGTCAAAGGACCTTCAATTAATCGAAATTAATAATTAATGTAAATGCTGGATATGGTTCGACGTTCTCCAGAATTTGAAATTGCTATTAAATCAAAGCTTTAATGCTCGTAAAGAGCATCGACCTCGTAAATCTTAGTGAAAATGTCTCGAAATCTTCCAAAATGAGGATAAAAATACGTTTTTACCTGCAGCATGCTCTGGTTACATTTTGTTTCTTCCTCTATGTTATTACTTAGGTATTAATCTGGGCACATGGTTGCTACGGCCTCCTACTTATGATTTTTGTATTGAAGTGGTGAGACAGGATTTCTCGAATCAGATTTTCCTTAATTACTATTTAACTCCCGGACGAACCGTTTTAGGAAAAACTATCAAAAGACCTTATTTGTACTTCACCATATTATCTACAATAGTCTATTTCCATACTGCTTTTCACTTTTCTCGCCTGGAAATTGATATGCGCTCCTGCCCCAACTCGAGAAATTGAAAATCATTACGGAAAAATATCGATCCTGGGCTGGGATTATTATTATAGGGTTTTTCGACTCGCGTGGTCCCTTCGTCTCGTCTACGGCTCGGCTCACCAAACTCCATGCGAGTAAAAACCCCATAACGACAGGCGGGAAATATACTAATTTCCGAAGAGCAGTACGGAAAACACGTTTTTCGTCATTTTTCTCCACAAACTACTCAGTATCGAGATAATCGCATATTCAGAGAAATAAATCGATTCATTACGATTCACCACTTGAATACAGGTTTCGTCCTGCATGTCCTTTCTCCGTCAAGAGAGAGAGGAAGAACTCTGCGAACTTTTAAAATGCGCTTAGAGAATTCTCGACGGTATTTCGGTTAATCGCAACCAGTGAAATGGGAGCAGTAGAGGGATATTTATAAGGTAAAATGGAAGGAGGGGATACTCGAAATATTCAATTTTGATATTTTCGTGAATTTAGTGAGAACGAAGAGGGATGGATGAAAATCAATGGTGCCATTGTATAGACAGGAAAATTCTCTATGAGTGATGATCTTAGCAAAAGCGCCTTGAAAGGGGGGTTTAGAACCGGGAATTTACTTGGCTTACTCACGGATGAAAATCCATCCTCTATATGTCCCCTGTTCTCCAGCTAAACACGGTTTTCTATCCTATTCCCCTTGTTCTCTAAATCTACATTTATATTTTCACCTAAAATTAGTGACACGTGTTGTTTGACACGTGCAGGAAAATAATTGTAATGCGATGAACGTCGAGGAGAGGGCAGAGCGACGAGTCGGGGACAATTCACACAGTTGTTGACGAAGCGAGCTCAGACAGGCAACAAAATAATATGACAAAAGTATTCGCGTGCAACAGAACAGGAACGAAAAAGTTGGGAACTGAAGAGTTAAACATGCTAAATGAGTGGAAATCTCATTTATAGTTATAAAATGTGTACATATATAGATACCTAATAATTCAAGGAAATCATTGACTTGTGTAAATAGAACTTTTTATACGTATCGAGTTAGTTATTTAAACCAGTAGAGTCTTTAACTTAATTTGTAAGGATAAAAATGAAAAAAAAGCAAGAAAACACAAAATTCACACCTAAAGGATAAATCTCTTCGTGTGACTATTCTTACCGTCACTGATCTTTAAACAAAATGTTGTTATTCAAATGATGAAAAAATTCGTACTACCCGAAGATCGTACTGTTCAAATATCACCATCGATTGATAAATGTAAGGGGAGAAATAATATTTTTTTTACACGGACTGTGTGGATCTAAAGAGCCCTCAACTTTAAAAGAAAAATAAAAGAAAGATAAAAACACAAAATCAATAAAATCATTATTACCAATCAATCCGCAAAATCATGATCATCTAGAAATCTCGAAAGCTCCGAACGTTTTTTCTTTTTTAACTTTTTCTACGAACATTTTAGAAGTGCAAAAGTGAAAATTAACAAAAAAAAAGAGACGAGAAGCAATTAAAATGGGAAAACAACAAGTTCAAAGTAACTCGATAAGCTTAATTTTCTATGTAAGTTTAACCAGGAAGTAGGTTTTGTGCAAAGTTGAGGCGGACACGAGAGAGTTTTAATGTGTCAAGTGATAATTACTGTTTAATGAATTCTTTTTTTTTCTTCTTTTTAAAAAGAAAAAAAACTGAAATTAAACTGAGTGTCTTTCTCGCGATGCTTGTTATAGGTTCCGAAAGAAAGAAAATAATCCCAACGAAAATGAAAAGATAAAAACGTACAACTTTGTTATAAAATAAATTGAGATAAATGAGCGCACAATTTGGCATTGATCGATGAAAGAGAAATTTTACACGAATAAATTCATAGATACTCATAACTTTGCACAACCGCCCCTCCCCATCCCTCCCATCAGGAAGAGACAAACCGAAATTAAAGCGTACTCACCTTTCCTTTTTTTACAATTTCTTCCTTTCGATAATTCGAGCCAATCTGGAATTCTGTGATGAAGTATTGTTCATTAATTGTGGATTTATTCAAGTAATAACATCTTTTTATTGTTGACAAAATTTCAAACAAGAATTTCTCTTAATATCTTCTTTATAAACCACTCACTGAGACTATTAATTAACTAAAAAAACTGAAATCATTTGAGTTGACATAATTAATAATTTTGTCAAGTGTTGACTGACCCTATAATCAGCAATTTTCAAAAAGATATATCACACCATATCCTCCTAAAATCACTCATTAACGAGATGATGTCACAATGAACGAAATTAAAGACTTCTCACTTCACCTCTGAATTAAACAAGAACACATACGAAAACAAATCAATGTTATTTCGGTGCATTCTCGCACGTTCAATCCGTCTAGACGTGATATACTTCCTCAAAGTACACGAAATCGTGAACGAATAGCCTAGACAAATGTAAAAAAAAAGATGACAAATTTATTGGACAGCTTTAGGGTACGAAAAATTTTACTGAATTGAACCGCATCACCTGCCGCAGGACGTGCGGGATGACATAATTAATTAATGAATATCGAGACTATTTTTTTCCTCTGGGTTTACCAAACAGATACTGACAACAGTATAAACCTGAAAGTTTGCAACAAGACGACAATTGCATGTAAATAGAAGGAAAGGCCGTCATCACTACTTTTCTTTTCATTTTTTTTCTATTCTTTCATTTTATTAAACACAAACAATCATTTGTCATCATCGACATGAGTCACTTGTATAAATATTTTCATCGAGACTAGACTGTCGTCCATACTTTCGAGTTTTAATGTTAAAAGATGAGAATTGTGAACCTACGAGAAAAAGGGAGAGAGAGAGAGAGAGAGAGAGAGAGAGAGAGAGAGAGAGAGAGAGAGAGAGAGAGAGAGAGAGAGAAAAAGAAAGAGCGAGAGAGAGAGAGAAAAAAATATGAGTGAAGAGATATAAATTGAATCTATATATATATATAAGATATATATATATATATATATATATATTTTGTAACTGTAACTGTATATGAGTAAAAAATGATATAATGATATAAATAACAACAATATTGTATAGAAGAGAGATATTGAAATACATGAACGATGCTTTTGAAAAAAATATATGTTATCGTCTAACATCATTTTTGTACCACTAAAAAATGTCATATTTGTTTGCTTTGTAAATTCATTTGCTTTCATAGTTTTTCAAATTATGTTGTCAAGTGGTAGAAATGAGAAAATGAGACAAAAAGTAGCTGTACACATTGTCTTGCAGATATCTTTGAAATCTTAGAGAAAAATGCCTCTGTCGATTTTTCTCTTGGCAAAATAATCTGTATAAAATATTTGAGCGTATCTCGTTTTACTACTTGATGACTTATTTTCATCGAAGGTTTTGTATTTTATTATCTATGTCATTGTCTTTTCATATATTTTTTATAAAGCAATCATAAACTTTTTGTCAACAGAAAGTATTTCGAATTATTCACTTAGGCATTTGAGTTTTCTTGCTTTTATTTTCTTTCATTCTACTTTTTTAAATCAGTCCAACTGTATATTTTCGTTACTGTGTTCTTGTTTGCCTCTGTTTCGCATTAAGTTGATATTGATTAATTTTATTATCTCTTGAGTACTGGGATAAAGAAATATATCTCTTTTCTAACATAGCGGTTTAAGCCTCTTTGATGATTGACGATAATCAAATGTAAATGAGATTGAAGTAATTGTGAACAGAGGCGTGGGCTCACAATAAATCAAGTAGGTGACTCGATCGACATTGAAATGTTTAAGATTAATTAATAACTTAGGCGTACAAATGTTTAATTTTCCTATTTCTGTTACAGTAGAGAAGTGATGAATATGACATCTCTGTTAATTACGTTATTGTCTTGGAAACGAGCAATTGTACGACGAAATTCATTTTTTTATTTAATTCATAAAGCTAAAAAGATTTATGACATTTCATGATTTATAACCGAAATCATTAAAACACTTGAGATGAATTACATTGATACAAAACGGAAAAATCCTTGATTCCTTGTTTACAAATTATCTACAGAAACAATTCTTTCAGATTGTTTTGAATATAATTCAATGGAATATTCTCAAACTATTAATAATGGAGTTGACGTCAATTGACTTTAATAGTCTTAATGGTATAATTATCCCGAAAAACGTAAACAGAAGATACAAGTTTTTAAATTAGAGTTGAATATTTCCACAAGTGATTTCAAGAAATGTCAGTCAAAAATTCACCATTTGTTGAAAAGATTCATGAAAACAGTAAATTTCAATCCACTTAATTTATAAAAATTCATAACGAACAGAGAAATTCTAGTCAATATATTCGTAAATTTTAACTATCTGAACACTCAGGGTCATTTAGTACTGAATATTAATATTTATATAGAATATTTCATGAAATTTTCCATAAAATTTCCATTAATGTTTACCAATATTGCAACAAACGTCAAGAAAACTTGGGTGAAGTCTACAAATATATCCGCAAAAACTTCATCGTCCATCACCCAGATAGTCCGAAAATTAACTGAGATAATTCCCATCGACTAGACCAATTCACACTTCTCTACCAATGGCCCTGAATAATTTATTACTTTCGTAACAGTTGAACTTTTTCTTTATCGACGTGTATTCGGCAACGTCGGTCGGGTCTATCCACGAGGCTCAAATGTCCCAATTTTATTCACGTCTCTCGATGAAAATATTTCCATTTTAGGTCTCTCTTGTTTACTTTACGACTAATTCTACAAATACCTTCGTCTCTAGACCCTTCCGATCGTTACTGACCGCACAACGTGATCCTTGACTAATTACAACCTCTGTAGAGATTATTCTAGGCTTAGTGTGAAATAAACAAGTTTCGTTTAGTTCGTAGAGTTGAGGTAGAGGTGCATGGATTCTGCTTGACGTTTCATCATCATTTCATCCTACAACTCATCATTAAATAATGTCGAGTAATATGGTATATAGCATGAGTAATATTAGTGTAGTTTTTTTTGCGCCAATTGGTTGAGAAAATAGTCTCCTTGTAGTATTTGCCGCCTGTGCTGATAGTTATACCTTCAAATCAATCACTATAAATTATCAAAATTTAAACGACGAATTGAAATGAATTGATCGTTCAGTGAATTATCGAATTAATTGATGAATAATACTAATTCAATAAATTGTTTACAATTTTCAAACATTGAAAAGAACTCGAAAAAAGGAATGTCAACGAACCAATCGTTCAATATTTATTTCGTAGTTGGTTATGAAAATTAAATAGCAAAACGACTGTGATAACTTGAGAATGATTTATGAGTTTCTCAATGTTACAGAGAGGTTTTTCATTGGTAGTGAGAGCAACGAAGATGAATCAAGTGACTAACGAGTTATAATGATTGTTGTAGATCGATGGAAATGGGTGGAGCTCCCTAGGCAGGATCTTAGCGGGTCGCAAGCCCGTATTTCTCTACAGAAATGTCAGACAGTCGAGGAAGCATGCTATCAAGAGGATGAGACAGGCCATGTCGAGTAATCCGGACAAAAATACTGAGTATGAATTCGATTTTATTGGAGAATTTAGAATATAAGTCGTAGCACTTGAAAATCAGATGATATGGTTAGTAATTATGGAAGTTAGGAATTCATTACGGCAAAATGTCACAAGACATTTGGTTCTCAAGTCATCCGGAGTATCTCAATAAAATAGAATTGGGCATCTGTTTTTTCTCTTTGCAAAAATTTTCGGAAAAATTGTCCATAATTAATAAGATGATATAAACATGCTTTTCAACTAATTTTAATCATTAACATAAAATGAACAAATAAACAATTTCCTTTATTTCAGTTCCACTGAGGGCGAAAAGTCAGAAGAAGCAGACGGTGTCAGTGATTTATTAAAGAATCCAGGGATGCTGAGGATAACCGGAGCGAGTGATAATGCTGATGTAATAACATCAGACGATACCCAATGCTCTTTCAATTTCAATAGTTATCACATGATCTACGTAGCGAGTAAGGAGGCTTTTCTGTATAAACCGAACTCTTTTGCACGAGCCAAAGAGGTAAGCCACCAGTTCAAAACATTTCTCGGCATTTAGAATTCCATAAAAATGTTGAACGAGGAAAAGGGACAATGGGATTCCATCGAAAAATCGAGAAAATTTCCGGTTCAAAACACTAGCTGACAATCAATTTCAATGCTATAGTTTCCGAGGTACTCGTGAACAATGTTAAGGATAAAATCGATAGTTTGTAAATATCGAATGGAGTATTGGACCGAAAGGGACAATCCTTTTGTGTTTTCTAGCAGAAATTTTCCTGTATACGATGGTTATACACTCAGAGGTATATAGTGATAATATAACTATACACCGCTGAGCTTGATATGTTTACTGTTGATTGATTCATAATTCAATTGGGAACTTGTGAAAATTACATCAAATAATAATTCAGAGTTAATTTTTAACTATAATAATTCTCAATTTCTTGAACTGATGTTGTCAATCTTGTTCCAATCCATTAAATAATCATCAACGGTTTCGATGTGATTAGTCATCAATTGATGAGAAATTAACTTATGAAATCATGGCAAATCCAGTAGTGTAAAAAAATTTAATACGCTTGATTAATTTTGTACGTAATGATTTTTTTTTTATTCAGACATTAGAATTATGGTGGAAATGTTTTGTTTTTTTTTTTATTGAGGCGCTGAAAGTACTTCAGGTCAAGGATGATTAAATATTTTTAATTATAATTAACGTAGAAATTTAGACACCCTTCTTCAAAAGTTTTACAAAGAGTGAGAACACTTTACTTTGAAGAATTCGAAAAGGGGTGGGGAGAATTTACTCCCGTCCGAATGGGATCTAGACAAAGCCTATCGATCGCCATCAAAATCACTTCGATCGGGTGATCTATCTGTCCGGGAATCTGAACTAAAGGAATTGAAAGATTAATATTTCTTGTAATAAGACGACTCGCTAAAAAAACGGGAAATGTTCTCCTGGTCAAGAAGCGTCGACATTCCCTGAAATCACGATTTTTTATTTTCCGGGTGAAACTAATAGCTGCCTATCGGGAAGCTAAAAAGGCCAACCTCTAATGATTTTATTTGATTTTTCAGTGTCACCCCGCAGTCACGAAAAATCTCAACAACAAGTTCCACAGTTGGCTGTCCAATTGGGCATCGAAGAACGTAGCAGATTCGCAGCATCGACTCTGCCAAGACTGGTTGATGGGTCGTCGCGAAAACTTGATTCCCCACAGGACACGCGTTATTACCGATAATGATCAGAGTCGTTCGCCCTATCGATCCTACAATCGTTATCGAGTTGAACGCATCAAGTCCGAAACAGACTCTGAGACGACGTAGTCCAACTAGTTTTCATTCGTTGAATTCGAAATAATTATACGAACAGAGCAGATACAATTACTGTGTACAGTGTTGGGACCATGTGGAAAATAGTGGGGGTGATAGAAAGGTAACATTGCGCGTGTGTGTGAAATTTTTGTTGGCAGATTGATTCATCATCTTCATCCTTCAATGAAGATCTTATTGGGAGAATAACTAGTGCTCCTGCTGGTGAGAACAAAAGGCAAATGTGCTGTTAATGGAATCAATTCGAGCGTAAATAATAATTTCATTGTAAACAAAACTTTCCAATTGTAAAAAAATGTTTTATTTAAAAAATTGTTGAGATAACCCAATGGTGAAGTGGTAAAACGTAATAATCAGCATTTGTTATTTTTCTTAATTGTTTACATTTGGAGATAACCCCTTTCTATAGGACAAAATATCAGATGATTTTACTTGGTAGTTAGAGAAGGGTTCTATGTAAAATACCGAATTTAACTCACGTAATAATCTGTTTTTTTTTTATGGAAACATATATTTATTTTTAAAAAATGAACACGAATGGTCTAGAGATTTCCACATAAGTAGAAAAATTTTCAACAAAAGTTATCCTTCAAAATTTTCTCTTAAATTTATCATTTCCCATAATAATTCCATGTTTATTACGTTTTAGCAGTTCATTTTTACATTTCTTCATCCAAATGCTTTTTTAAAATAGTTATTCATGGATATTTTCTAGAGTCATCAACGTGCATTCCATTGCAATTGTTTTTTTAGAGACATTGAGATTTTTTTGTAATGATTATTTCCCAGCATTTCTCCGATATTTTTGTATTGAAAAGTGATTTGTCGTTTCTTATTCTTTATCCCAGATTTTTGTAGCGATTGAAAAATCATTTTGATGGAGAGAAGTGGAGATAATTTTTTCTGAAATATGAACATGTTGAGATATGTGACAATCATTAATATGGGACATTCGAATAGTACAAACAATGGCCTCACTGAATAAATTGATAAACCCACGAATAAAGAATATTTACTAGAATGTACAGAAAGTCTTATTTTACATTCTGTATTTTTTTCTCAATGATTTTTTTTGTTCTAATCTATACTTGAGAGCAGCTTTTAATGTGCATAATACAGTCAAGTGATTTTCTCTCGTGACAATTATTTATCAATCAACCCCCTTCTCTCTCCAATTGTGAAAATGTACTTCTTAAAACGATTAATATATTTGTATAAAAGTAACATTAGGTGCTGTAAAGATTAACACGTAAGAAATCCAAATGACTTTTTAATGCCGATGCTTGAGACTTCTTTTATTGTTTAGTGAATGTTTTACGAACCTTAATTTTACTCATAATTAACTTGAACTATACAATGCAAAGCGTAATTAAGGAAATGAAAACAATCAAATTGGTTGAACAACCTCGTGGAAATGATATTAAGAAAATTTGATGAAGGAAAATATGGAACGTTTTACATTTTTCGTAACTGTCACTCGTTACTAAGAAGATTATCTATATTGAGAAAGATACAAATTGTTATGTGCGCTCCACTAAGCTGTAATGATCTTAATAACAAATTACTCTGAAAAAAACCGCAAAATTTTCAAAAACTTTTTTACCAATTGTTCTCCGAAATATTTTTATTCGTCTGTTTTCACTGCGCAAAAATCAATTTGCTGAGTCATTAGGAGTTGAAGGATCTGAATGTTAGCTACGAGATTTCTTCGAGAGAGTCGAGTGCACAAGCCAGAATATTTTTGCGATCAAAAGGGCGCAAGATTACTGAAAAGACGCAAGTCTAATTAATTCAGAGTTACACACACACGCGTGCGTGGCTATAAAATAGGAATGGCTGCAATCAATCAATTGCAGTTGAATAATCAATTAATCGTAAATTCCACAATGCTGTACAAATATTATGATAGGTATTAGATTCCGAGTGTCCGTAATGTTAGATTAATTAAGGGTATCGATTTCTACCTTCCAGAAATCATCAATTAAAATTTATCACGGATGAATAAACTAATCAACTGCAATCGGACTGATGAATTGTATACAGGATGATCTCTGCCGAAGATGCGATTTATCTGCGATAAGACGTCATAGTTATTTTTCATTAAATTTCCAAAGTAAATTGTTTTGTAATTAGTCAATTGTCATTCATGAATTGCAGAGCCCAAAGAATGAACGGAACTTGTTCTCGGGGCTCTGCGGAGTCCTCACAAAAAATCTCAAAATTGAGGAGCGAGACTCTTCACAATTTGCACATATAAAAGAAAAGATGATACAACGTTCAGCTGAATATTGCACAAACACATCAACTTTTAATTCAAAATAATGAATTATTTTTACACCATAAAAAGTTAGATTAAGTGAAATTACGAGCGAAAAGATCTCACTGTACAGCCCGAGAATTTTCTCTCAATTAATTGGCAACAATTTATGATTTAAACAAAAAATAAATAAATCGTAAATGGAGAAAAAAAATGAGTCTCGGTAATTATTAATTTTGGTGTAACGGTCTTCCAAAAGCCTGAGTAACTTATATTTTGTTATCACAAAAGACGGAAGAAAAACAAAATTGTTAATTTTTAATTATCAAATAAAAATAACTTATTAATGACATTTAAAGTGAACCTACCTTGTAATACCTTGTACATATAATCATTTTTTTACGGTAGTATGTGTGTATTTCAATGTGCACATACTGTGACCTCAGATGCAAGAATACATTGCATTTTTTTTTGTTTTTTTTTCATGGTGATTGTTTTTGATAAAACATGATTAATGAAAAATATTCTGTGTAATATTAAAGATATTTTCAATCTGTTATTATTTGCGTTGTTTTTATTCGTCGATCGCGATTATTATAGCAAATGCAATAGCAATTTTGCGCTAATTGCTGCAGCACTTTTAAATCGTTGTTTAAGTGCTGTCGCTGTATGTGAAGCTGAAAATCAAGCCGTTTGGTACGCAACGACAATAAAAATACACACATTCGTTAGACCTAATTTTTCCATCTATGTCATGTAAAATTGATCTTTGAAAAGGAAAATTTGGAGTGAGTAGATTGCTTTTGACATCTATCTAACATGATAATAGGGCACGGAACCGGTTACCTATCTTTAAATTTCCACCTAGAAATATCACGACCAGCTCCAGAACTTTCTTGTAGTCTCTACATTAAGTTTTATCCTATAAGACAAACAAAAAAACTATGATATTGGGGCTTTCTGCTTTCATAATTCAATAACATCTACAATTCATAATCTCTCCCATAATAAACATCCGAAATCTGAAATAATTTTATGCCCTCCCGCGCGAGTGGTCTGGCCGTTGAAATAAATTAATTAGCCCCCACACGAATCTCCTGACCTTTGAAATAATTTAGTTTTCTCCACACGATGCTCCTAACCCAGAGCTTCCAGAGGGTTCCCTGAGTTGTCTCAGCAACTCGGGGATGCATGCCGAGGGCTCAAAAGGGCGGTAAGTGAAAATTTCACGTTCAGAATTTCTTTTCAAATCTGCAAAAAATTGAAAGAGTATCAGCGGAGTATTAAGATGACCCAACAGTGCCATTTTTTACCCTTGGTGCTCCAGTAACGTCAAAAGTCCATTTTTCGCACTTTTGACAGCACGAGGAGGTTTATAAGGAATACTAAAATTTCCCGAGAAATCCAATGAAGTTGGCCTCGTGCCGATTTCTTCATTGGTTCTCGAAATATGGCCAAAAATCGGAATTTTGACCTGCCATAGGCGAAAGGAGAGGGGGATATATGCATCCCAATCGATATTTTTCCGTGAGAAGGTTCCGTTTCTCCTTAAAATAATTCGATATTATCTCCGATCGATAACTTACTCATACGTTTCGAATAATTGATAATTTACCACCAATCGATTGTGTGTCATAACCTCTCCACGATTTTCCAATTTTTAAAAACCAAATAATAAGTCCAGTTGCAAAATATTTTTTTGAGAATGAAGAAAATAATGAGGCAGGAAATATTGATATTGCAATTATTTACAGCCGATAAACTTTCTCACGGATCATCCACCAGTTCTTCAGTACCTCGCCAGATGTCACTCACTAATGATCCGTTCAATGTAAGTGTGTGGGACAAGGAGGCGGCAGGTTGACGGTCGCGCGTATGTACAATGAAGGCATGCGCGAGCCTCCGACTAAGGCAAGTTCAGTCAGTGCATGGCGGTCCGAGGAAGTTCATACATATAATCTCGTGCGTGATTTCGATACTCGATCCTTTCCCCGGTCACGCGTGTTTTTCGTTCGACAATTTTTTACAGTTCTCTTTAACGGATTGTCGATTGATTCAAGTGTTTTCGATTGAATTGACCCAGTTGTCCGTCAGTGCTTGATATTCTCTTTGTTTTAACGTGTGACAAGTGGAGGTGCCGAGGGATCAAGGATACTATTACTGGAGCTGGTGAGTAAACGTATTGTCGAGTAGTACGAGATGATGCTCCAGGCGCGACATGGTATTACTTTTGAAAAATTCGCTCGGAACAGAATTTTACGTTCTCGTTTTCCAATCAGTGTCACCCAGACGGAATTCATCGATGAGTCATGCCAATGATAACAATCCACAACTCAATCCGTAGTGAAACACCGGGGGAAACGTATCCGTTTTCGATGAATACACGTCAATCATCCCCCGGGGGGTGGCAATTGATCATACAATTTTTGGGTGAATTTTTCGGTTCTTTTACCCCTCGATTCCGTTGTTTGTTGCAAAGGGGAGTTTCATCGATGGATCGAGCGCCACAATTAGTGGGGTCGGGGGACGAGCGATTTGACGGTTTAATAATACAGACGTATTTATCTGTCGGGAAGGCGCTCCGGGGTAATGTATTGTTTCTGGTTTGTAAACCAAAGTGTTCATTGTTTCGGGGAGAATGGAGTTTTTGTTACTTGGCTCGAGGGCTCCTGTCACGTTGACAGTGGTGCTCACGTGGGCTCTTCGCGGTGGCTTGCTGGAATGGAATGAGGATTTACCAACGAGAAACGTGTGGTCCCTATTGTCGGGCGATGATGGGGATATTGGAGATCCAGTCGAGAAGTTATCTCGTTGAATCTCGATCTTATCATGGCGGTCGTGGCGGAAAGCATCGAGGGGACAATCAGTCGTGATGAAGACGAGTTTTCGGGAAGTGGTTACGAGGAGATATGTTGCAATACCTCATTCATAATATTTTGGATTTCTTTGTCGGTATCTACATATTCTGTACACCAATATTGTCGGATGTCGTTATTGAATCGTCACCATTCGTCAAACATTTCATGTTTTTTTCTCTTTTATTTCTTTCTAATCATGATTTTATTTATGATTCGCTTGTATTTTTTCGTTACTAAAAATATATCTTTTCATATTTTCATTTTTTTTCGTTGAGATAAGCATTTTCATTTCAATCAATTCATAATTTGTTATCAATAATGAAACGTTATTCTTTGTTTTTGCTGTACGGAAGTGAAATTGGAATTTAAGGTGTCCAAAAGCTTCTCATGAAACAATTCAACAAATAGATTTAGAGCTAAACAATAGTCAATGAGATAGTCAATATAAACGACTAGTCCCTCATTAGTTTCTCGTGTTTTCATTCTTTCTCATGACACTCTGCGGTCGTAACTTTCGTGTTCTCTCCTGAATTTGCATTCACCCATCAAATTATCTCGATCACGGTGATACGTTTAGGAACCGCCCATGGGTTTTCACATTGTAATCACAGTTGGTGCATTGCAGTGTGTCGTTACGCTCGGATGAATATGACACCACCTGGCTAATATGAACTTCGTTTTTGGTTACGGGTCCAGTCGATGTTTCGCCCAAAAACAAGCCACAAAATTGGCGTCGGGGTTTTCTGGATGGAGGCTGACCATAAAGGTTTAACATGCTTAGTTTATTTTACCGTATGAGACAAGATCATGAGAGAAACACTCGCTTATGTCGAGAGGTCGTCTTTCTTGAGACTTTCAACTCATCTGACTTTTACTCATCGCTGTTCGAATAATTATCTTGAGTATTTTGTCATGTCCAATTAAGGAAGTTGATCGAGGGATTTCTTATTGAATAATAAATAAATTTTCATTAAACCCTCTTCTTCTAATTCCTATTTTCAAACAATTTTTAGGGTTTTTACAGTTTTTATGAATTATATAGACGCAAAATCTATCGATTTGTTTATGATATTGGAAAAAATTAAGACATTATTCAGTCATTAAGTTAAATAATGGAGGTGGCTCTCAATGGGTCATAGCAAATTGTGAAAATCATAACTTGCAGCAAGGACTAGTGCACACTAACAAATTGATTAGATTTTATTGCATGAGCTTATTTGAGGATATTGATGATGAAATACGATTAATTACCTGAGTCTTTGATAACTATAATATCATTATGGTCTTGTGTAATTTCACACAGGAATTATTATAACATTCGATTTCACTGATTTCGGTCAATTTAATTGGTTGCAGATGATTTCACTAGTTTTCTGTAATGATTCCGAGTGTCGAAAATCATTTTGGGAAGTCGAAATGATTTCATTTTAGTGATTTCGGATTGATTTCATACCACAATGACACGATGACATCGGGAGTGAGTAGCCCCTCGGGATGGATTCAATATCTATTCAAAAATAGAATTCGTAATGTTTCGACAGGTGAAATCGATTGAGGAAATTGAATAGTTGAATGACAACGAATTGGATTGAGAGCATATGATTTTTCGAAATAGTTGCGTTAGGTTACTTTACAATTACTCCATACTTGTGTATTGGGTAATTATGAGGAATATTAATTATACAATTATCCTGTCAGTATATCTTTCCTCGCATAAATCTGTTGCAGGGGAGAAATTGTTTATATGATTCTCAAGTCTAGAAAATTTTTACCCAAAATTGTGATAATATAATATTCAAACATAATTGGTTGAGCGTTGAAAAATTGAATGTCCAACCTAGCATTCGAAAGTGAAAATTTCGTGAAATTTTTCGCAACTTATAAAAGTTGTACAGTGATGGAAAAGATAAAAGGATATCATTGCTGTTGGTGAAAGCCGCTATGCCATTAACTGAAAAATCCATAAAATGGCAAATCAGCGCAGGCCACTTACTCGCAGGTTGGGGTGCAACCAGTAGAAGTCGGTGGAATTGGGTGCGACCTATTATGAATTGAATCAATACATTCTCGAACAATTCCTTTCATTTTATTCGTAAAAAACTGAAATTATAGACCGATAGAACAAGGAAATAAAAAATGCAGTGTCAAAATTCAAATTGTTATATTCTAGCTAAAAAATCAGAACGGAAATCCATTGCGTATAATCAAATGCTACTAAACACTGATCGGTATAATCTAAAATTATACACTTAGAGGAGAATCGTTTTTTAGGAAGTGCGGATTTACCTATGTCAAGAAAAGTTATAGTTGTCCGAGAAATGGGGAGCAATTGTTGAGCAATTGACCAAGTTAGGTAGTTTTTGCATTAGAATATGTTGGATTTGAGACTCCAACATTTTACAATAAATTGATCTAATCAGACTTAATTTGGGAAAGTCCATTCTTGTTATAAATTAATTCCTAAAACTGCGCTAGGAATTAATACTAAATTTCTTGGATAAAATTCTTCTTTCTCAATGTAAGATGATACTTTCTTGTCAATTTTCGAAACATTCGTTTTTTTAATACAAGTAAACACACTATTATACACAATATTGTTGCAATATATCATTCTACATTTTGTCTTAGTAGTTATTACAGTAATTTTTACCTTCAGGTCGGACAAGTAAAAAAATTGATTTCCTAAATTGAATAGATATCGCTAAAAGGACCCCATCACTGAGACACTCGGCTTTTATCCAGTCGTCTTCTCAATCATCGTCTCCGGGGCAATCGACTCCACCGTGTCCGTTGAAATAACTCGTCCCTCTATTAATAGCCCCGGGTCGTCTCCTGACTGCAACGAGGGAAAAAGAAACACCTCTGCTCGTACTCCGTTGAATATAACCGAAAATGAAACGTGTGCGTTTGCAATGTTGGAGCAAAGAGTGGTCTTGGAGCGCGTGGGTGAGTGTGTCTACTGTGAGTTTATTTCTGAGCGTTTTGTCGGCCCCAGACACAAGAAGAGGAAAAAGTTCTCAGAGAGGAGAAGAAAAGAAATAGAAAGGAAAACATGGAGGCCAATAAAAATATGTCCTAAAGTGGTTGCCACGCGCTCTGGAGACCGCGCACACGTTTCCATAGCGTGATGAGGGCGGAGTTTGGGGGGGGGGGGGGGGGGATTTAACTGCAGAGTATGTACGACTTCATTCTCTCTTTCTCTCTTTTACTTAATTTTCATCCCGACAATACTTCCAGAAAACCATCCCCGTGCTCCTATTTAGACATAAAGTTTTTAAGTTAATCCGGGAGTGAGTTCGTTGTGATGAATTAATTTAGTTCCGTGAGTCTTGGTTTGTTTTTAATCCAATACCGAAGTCAAATATTCAGAGTAATTAGATATTCATGGATGGAGTTGCTGACTTCTACTGTTTACAATTTTCTTGTGCTTTTTTGGCACAAACCGGTGATTTTTATGTAAATATTCAAATAATGTTGGGTTGACCTCCTCTTTGTTCTGCCTGATCGTTGGGGTGTCCATTTCCCTCAATTCGCAAAATACGAAAGCCCAATAGGGGAAAAAACTATGTTTGGTGATAAAGATTGACTTAATGCAAAAGATATTCTTTTTGTCGCTAAATCACTTAAAAATTCTCGTGAAATAAGAGAATCTCATGCTGAGAGCCTTACTCTTAATATCAGCATGTGTCAATTATTCATCAACAGAATTCGCGATCTTTAAAATCGACAAGACAATATATTCAAACATTAATTAAATTTTGTTGAGTGAATTTATTAATTAATTTTGTTGAGTAATTTATTAATTTTCTACATTTACTAACTTTAAACCAATAATTTTATCATGTCCCCCTATTTTTCTGCTTTCCTCTAGTTTTGTAACTGGTTAAAAAGCATATTGTATTATATTTTTATTTTTTTAGGTAGTTAAAACCTCTCTCTCTCTCTCTCTGTCGGGTTATTCTGATGATTTTTTCTTCTATTTCCACCGATACGACGGCAGCCAAAGACCCCTTGTCACTCGCCCCAATGGATCGAAGTCAACTGTGTCATTGATTTTAATATTCTTTCATGGAAAATGCGATATGAAATGAGATATCTCTACTCGGAACTTACTTATTAATCTTTTTTTATGGATTATCTGTGAATTTTTCATTCGAGTAATGGGGACCGGTTGACTGCAGGACTCTTATCAGTTACATAATTCTTCAAATCCTATCTAGGTTGTAATAAAATGGAGAAGGGGAGGGGCCAGTTAGTGGATAAATACAGGTAGTATAAGTAGAGGAGTTTATCGCGATAAACGAAGGGGAAATTTCTCGTCAATTTTTAGCTTCAAAAGTTTTATCCAGTCAAATAAAGGAGGATAAAAGTGCATCAAATGTGCGGAAATATTGGAAACGTAATTGATCCAGGTTAAATCCCGAAATAAATTATTTTAGGCGCAAAATCACCTGACATATTGTAAATCTGACAGTGAAGTGAAATAAAAAATTGAGTGGAGTGAATTAGTTATACAGAAAAAATACACTGTGGCATTGGGAACTCTAAGGAACTCTGAATCGTCAGCATGTCACCGGCTATCCTACGTGAAAATTAAATACGAGACAAAAATAATTTCAGCGGAAAACTAGTCTTGTCTATGACAAATATTTCTACTTCCCCTAGCTGTTTTTTTCATCACCTCCACCCTTTTAACTTCAATCAACGTCTGCACCTGAGTCTATTCAATTTAACAAAATTGCACCATTTGCCAGAGGCTCTGGACACTTCGATTCGCATATTGTCCCCTTTTGCCATCCTATTTTGTTCTCTCCGAGACGTAAAAAATAAAAAGTAGAGGCTTATTGTCCTGAGGATCTGTATTAACTGAGACGGAGCCATATGCAAGTGGAAAAACCGATGAAAAGGCCCTCGAGCTTGAATACATTTTTTTTTCTCACGCCTCGAGTCGCTTTTTAATCGCCCAACAATGTACACTCGTTGGTTTCAGACTCCCCTCCATACGATAACCCCTCCCTTGTAACTGCTACTTATGATATGGATACTTAACTGGCACGATATGCGAGTGTGCGTGTGTTTCTCATTGTAATAATCATGGCAAAGTAAAAGCTTTAAATTCGTTATCGTACATAATCATAATAGCCTCTTTCAATTATCTCTTTATCGTACTAAAAACGTTGAATTCTCAAAAATTTAGAAGGCACTCAACATTTCCCTAAAAATCTGAATTTTGTTTCTGTGTGATATAGAAGTTTCGTTTCATTTCAATATGTCAAATCGCAAGGCCCTAAGGCATGAAAAAAATTTTGCAGGAAATAACACTCCGGAAGTGCATTAGATCTTGCTTGGAAAAAATCTTACGCAATCAAAAATAGGAAATTACTAATCCTGTAATGAAATTTTACCGAATTAGTAATACACCGTAGTATCAATACCCTCAGCATCAATAATTACAGAAATAGGACAAAAAAATGAAGAAATTAAGTCTTGCAAATTTCACTTTTCAATGGTCATTTAATCACTTGCGTTCCCTCCCCATTGATTGGTAAATGTGTCATGGGATATGCAAAGCACTAATTTTATCGTATCTTTAGTTTGCACATCCATTGTCTTCCGCTCTACCCCGTCCTCCCGCCGTACGCTCCCCTATTCTTCAAAATGATTACCCATGATGTTCCGAGACAAGTACAAAAAATTTTCTAAGTATTTCCTAGCATTATTAGGGTAATAAAATACTCCATTTCTCTCTCCCACCTAATAACTAAAAATATTAAAATTCACTCTCAGTTGGATTATTGTAAATATCCATAATATTCCCTTTCAATTATCCTTTTATCGCACTAAAAATTCAAAAGCCATTTCGGAGCACTTCACGTGATGTAAAATAAACAAATCCAAATCCAATTTTCTCTAAATGCTCCAGTAAAAAAAAATCGGGAAAGCTCGGGACTGAAAAAAATACTGTATCTTTTTCCCTCAGGGATGTGAATGTATATTCACGCCCCTCAAGTTTTATCACAAATGTTTGCAGAGTCCATCTTCGCACCCTTGATATGCCCATGGGGCCGTCGAGTTACACGATATCCTGCTGAATCTCCCTGAGCGAACGTCAAGCGTTTCTGCTTTACACAAGAAAGAGACAAAAAATATATATGAAAACGGAGGAATTCTATATAAATAAAGGGGGGATGGCGAGGGGGAGAAGAACGTTGGTATGTACGAGGGCCGACCATGAGTGGTAGACGAGGGGGTAGTAAAAAGGGGGAGGGGGTGGAGAAAAGAGCTGAGTAGACGTTTGTTGTGACGCGTGCCTGCAGTTGAAAGTTTGAAAGCTCGTGCCACCGCACTGAGGGCCACCGGGACAGGTGAAGCCCTCACGCGATTTCTCGATTAATTCACGGGGGATGATTTTTCGGTGACTTTACGTTTCGTCTGTTTTCACCCCTCGTGAAATGGCAAAAAAAGAAAGTGAGGGTTAGGGGGTAAAGGGTGAACGTAAATGCCGAGAGGCCACTGTACCCGGTTGAGAGTCTTTTTGGTTGGGAAATAAGTGGCTGTCAACTGGAATTTATTGAAAGTTGGGTTTTGTCAAACGATGCACGCAAATTTACTATTAATCCGGAGTCGTGTAGGAACTCGGATCTTCCCCATTTTTCAGGTACTTCGAAGCTCGAGTGATATGGTTAATCGATATTTATGAGTGCGAGAATGATTATTGTCATTTGTCAGGTTAATTGGGGGACTTGAGAAATCGAGGAATACTTTTTTCTACGGTTATCCTGCGATGTCAATACTATGTATCAATCTGCAAAATTAGCATATTGACCTGAATAAATATATTTTATCAGCCCATTTAATTTACAGTCGGAAAACGATTTTCCAAATTTTAAATCTTTTAATCTTCTTAAATTTTTTGTTAGTGACATTGTTGTCTGTGTTATTTTTGTTAGTGACATTTTTGTCTGTGTTATTTTTCATGGTGTTATTTTTGTATGTTATTTTTGTTTGTGTTTTCGTGACGTGTCACCTTTAAATCACATATCGGCATCTGGAGAATATATTCATGTGCAAAAATTTTATGAAATTGTATGTGCAGTATTAGCGTTCTTTCCAATGCTTTTAAGTATATCCTTAGGATTTGTAGCATGTATACAAATATTTTCTATGTCGCATCGATTCAATTATATTCAGCGATATCATTTGTCAAGAAAATTTCATGGAAAAAATCTTCAATCTTCACTGAAAATACACTATCGATTAATCTATCAAATCAAGAACGAATTAGAATTTCATTAATATACTGCTTTTGTTGTGAATAAGCTTAGCTTCTTCCGGAGATTCTACGGATTAGGAAAAAGAAGGAATTAACACATGAAGGGTGAAGATAAAGGCCAGAGGTCACTGTACCCGGTTGAGTGTGTCTTTGCGTGGGAAATAAGTGGTTGTCATCCGGGATTTATTGAAATTCGGGTTTCATCGACCAATGCACGCAAATTCACCATCAATCGAGAGTTTGTGAACTCGAGACCCCCTAATGT
The DNA here is from genome assembly GCA_030522865.1 of Psyttalia lounsburyi. Taxonomy (NCBI): domain Eukaryota; kingdom Metazoa; phylum Arthropoda; class Insecta; order Hymenoptera; family Braconidae; genus Psyttalia; species Psyttalia lounsburyi. The sequence goes on from JAPYZN010000064.1 coordinate 90,188, forward strand.
AATCAATATCTATAAATAGAGAAATGACAATGTTTGTAATTACGAAGTATGCCTTTTCAACGTCAGTTGAAAAGGCATACTTCACTTTAGAAAACCTTGAAATGAGGCTTTTGAAACACTCAAGTTGAAATTTTGATAACTCCATTTCTAATCTTCGAAAGTCTCAGTTGATGATTCCCATAAGTTTCATTTTGAGGTCATTAGTCCCAAATTCGTTTTTTTTTTCGATAATGTTGGGTGATTATCCACTTAGAGACAGCGAAATTTCCACTCGAGGTAGCCCGTGTATCCACATCAAAATACGAGATGAACTTAATTTCATTCCTTTCCATGTGGGCATACCAGAAATTTGGTTGGCATTTTCTACTACGTAACAATGCTCATGTTTATTCATCGAAGATAAGAATTTTGTATGGAGCAACAATCCTCAAAATAGTCCCCCCATTCAACCGAGTCAACCACCAAAAAGTTTATTTTCTCTCCCGCAATTTTTGAACACCATAAGTGCGCAATTTGTTCGCATCTTTTGACGTTCATAAATGGCTAATTCGAGGAGAGCACTTCGGTGCTTCGCTCCAGCGTTTGAACATAAAACCGGTCAGGTTTAGGACGGTAGAGGGGTTATTATTTCAGACCGGGCGTGTGGGGATTAAAGAGCAGGATAATTAATACGTGAATGCACAGACTGATTCGATATTCCATTGAGCTTCAACAGCTGCGCATTAAAACTGCTTTATGCATCTTCCCGTGCGAGCCAGATAGAGGAAACGGAAGTTGAAACATCCGAATTGTTATTATTAGATCACTTTTATCATGATTCAGTGCATAACTTTTTTAACCATCTTTTTTTTGTATTATATTTCCATTCGCGGAGGAAAAAAAAATCCTCTCCAAGGCATTATGGGCCATTCTCTCATTTTCCGTCAACTCTCCATTTACTTTATTCCCTTTTTTACGATATTCAGTAGTACAAGTAGTTGTGAACAAGTCACGATATCATGATGTTGTGTGCGCTCGGGTAAAACCCAGCAGAAGCGATCGATAACTCATCTCAAAACAAAGAGCACCCATTGTTACCGGCCGAGTCTTCCGGGAGGGCTTTAACTCACTGGGATATACGTAGAGCCCCGTAAACACGAAAATTCCAGTGCTCCTGAATCGGCGGTTACTCCGAGAAATGTCTCTCGCTCTCAGTCTTGCACCCTTCTGGAAAATCCCACACACCTCGATGGATATTCACCGGTTTCATCATTTTATCTTCATACCACAATGCCGTGCTTCTTCGTTCGCTGGCGGGAATACTCTCGCATCTCCGCAAAGTTTGTTAGAACTCTAAACTTTGGGACTACGGGGGGTAGACTGTGGTGTCAGAATTTTAGGTCTTCAGGGATATTATACACTGTTAAAATATTAATCCTGGAATTTCAAGAAAAAACTGTTTTTTAATTTTCAACAACCACTTCACAGTCAGACCCGATGTCTAAATTTGGAACATTTTCTGTAGACGTCTTCCAGGCAATATAAAATTATTAAATACAATGAAGTCATGTCTGAAGCGCGGTAAAATGTCCGGTTCTTCTTCGTTTTAAACACCTTAGACACCTTTTTATCGTATTCAGATAATTTTTTGGAGATTTTCAATGGTGAAAATTTAATTTCAATTCCAAATTTAATCGTTCGTACAATTTCGTAATCAATTAATTTTTCATCACGCTGTGTCGAAAAAGTACTTTTCGGTCACTCGACGCGAAGCGGAGGGATGAAATAGTACATTATGTCACCAGGCGATGAAAGTATTATCTGACGAATGTGGCTTTATAATCCGAGCCGAAGGCGAGGATTATAATCACATGAG